>JAQFYJ010000816.1:0-11308 GCA_034694685.1 Isotoma anglicana | reverse complement strand
CCCAATTAGCAGTTGTGGTTAGAAGGCAGGAGCAGAAGTCAATTGAAGATGAGAAACTGCCAGGCACCTATTATTATTTTCAAGACAATAGGATATTTTACACAATTTCTGTACCCATTCATTTAGAAGATAACCACTGTGTTTTTACTTTTACTCTATTTAGATCTAACCTTCATATTTCATTAAAAATTTAAGATCTTTTAATACACCTACTAAATACTTGAGACAATTTGGGTCCTTCTGTTTCTTTTCCCTTTTTGGCTTTGGAAAAAGATACAGATTTAGTTTCCATAAAGTAACCGAGGATGTTCATGTACTTCTTGCAATTCAGTTAAATAATAGGTTTTTAGTCAAGCTGATATTTAAACGGGATGTGAAAAGATGTAATAAGTTAAGATAAGCTGAAACCCGTGTATTATCTACCTTTTGGCTTGAGCTTGAAGGTAAATGTAGATTTAGTTTTGTTGGATGGAGATGAAAATTGGTAGGTTGTTCACTCCGGCCGTCCCTCTCTTTAAAGATCAATTGTGCAAGGTAAATTGAGGGTTCCCTTTGATACACTTTTTATTTTTTGCTTCATTTTCTTTGTTATCCGCTTCACGTTGGGAGTCAATCGACAAGTGATCTTGATTTCAAGACATATAATTCAGTTCATACCTTGCTATCATCATCATTATCATCATCCCCCCATCATCATCATCATCATCATCTTCATGAGTCTTAAATCCTAACCTGATATCATCTTATTGTAGACACAATTCAATATCAATATATATATTGTAATATTATTATTATTCTGGTTTCTGTTGTAAATAAATCTCTCCGAAGCAAGAGCCATTCTTCATTCAAATTTCAATTGGCTAATACTTACGAGTTCACTGATTTGCATGAACGTGAACACTAATTTCCTCTTTGTGAAAAAATCATTTGTTTTCCTTGTTATTCTCTACTTGATCATTCGTGTGTGTTCTTGGTGCTTTTCTGCAATTCCACAATGTAAAAATGTAATAGTTGTCCCTGTATTAAAGAGCGAAGGAATTTCGCTTGTGAGAAGATTTGATGTTAAATGTCACTCAATCACAAATATTTTAAAGCATTGTATTGTATTGTATAAAAAACAATAAAAATGAAATTTCTAAAGAATTTCTTTTTTTTCGTTTGCTTTTAAATAAATCGGTGTTTTCATCTTGATTGCCCCTAGCCGTATATTAAATTTTAATGTAGTACGATGAGAGACAAAGGTGGAATGTATCAAAATATTTCTCTCCGATGTCATCTCCACTTTACAATTAGTTGTTTCAACCCTTGAGGAAAAGAGAGAGAGAGAAAAGATTTATTTATTTCATGGTCCTTTGGTCTTGGTCTGGTTTGATATTTGAAAAAGTTATGCGTTTTAATTGGATCATACACTCTGACTAAAGTGTTCAGTGACATGTAAAGTAGTGTTATTATGTTTTTCCATGATTTGTTTCCACTCGTCCGATTTTTCACTTAGCTTTGCTCTACACGTATGTGTCATTAGTAGCTTGGGTGTTTTTTATTAAAGCGGCTGGTTTTACTTTATCACCTGCTCTTTTTATTCAAAAGACCTCTGCTCATCTTTTTGCAGATTCTGATCGCATGTCTCGTTAAGAACTCTCATCAGTTTTTCACTTAACTAAGCAGTTCAGTCATCAGTTCGTGGCAAGGCGAAGGCCTTTGTAAATTCAATTTACAAGGTTGGAGGTGAGCGAAGCCGCTAGAAACGGAGATAAAAAAGAGATCAGATCACTTCTCAGTTAGTTGTTAGTTATTGTAAGTAAACTCTGTAATTTAATTTGATTGTTGCTGATGGTCTGTCTGTAGATTTCACTAAGGTTGTAGGTATTTTATGTTCTTTTTAACATACAGCGATAAGTGTTTGAAAAATTTTAAAAGCTAATTGAATTATATGGGAGCATTTAGGAGTAGGAAATTTTTGGAAGGAAATTTTATTTGTCAGTCTATGCTTTAAATTTTTCTAAAATTGAGCAACAATTTGATAAAGGATGTTCAACATCGTAATTGTTTTTATAGACCAGCAGTAAAAAGAGAGTGAATGAATGCCTTCTCTACGAACTGAATTTGATGATGGTGATTATCTAATTTTATAAATTTAAAAATGATAATAGTCCAATCTGTTCATAATTGGTATTTTAGTATCCTCATCAAGCAAAAGATTCTATTTCATTTACAACATCCAAGTCACTTAATTAGTACCTGCTATTATTTGTGCTGTGTGTCCTCAAACACTGATTAGTAGTTTTTTACGCATTTGTGATGCATGGCCAGGCCACAAACAACTTGCTCCTCGTCCAATTGATAAAAAATGTGCAACATTTACATTAAACAATTTGATGCTTTTTTACTATTTTTTATTAACTCAAGGAATAAGAAATTCGTGCTTTTCTGCAATCGGTAGGCAATTAATTGAATGGATATATATAATTTACTGACCTTGCATTGCATTAGTTCAATAATTTCTTGTATGTAATTCGAAAATGGGTAATTGGCGAATCTGATAGAAATGCTCGTATCATAAAATCAAAAATACTCTCTATAAGTGAATACAGGCCTCTTTGCATGATTTGCCTGAATGTCCTCATCATTCATATACACTTAGCTACGAAGGTTAATTACAGTTTGATCAAAGTACTGATACTTGTTGGTGTGGCATCGTGTGTGTATACTTTCCATATGCTATAATATACAATATAATATAAATTTATTGAAACTAATTTATTTTACACATCTGAACTAACTAACTATACTTTTTATACTATTACACAATTATTATTTGACCATACTTTTTGAGTTGAGACAGATGATTTTTTTTCTTTGTTCTTGTATGAAAATTAAACGTTGGGATGGCATGCACAGCTAAAATTATTACCAAGAGCTGTGATAAGAGTTGAAGTGGATGAAGTTTGAAAAAATGCAACAGATAGTTCTATACTGGTTAGTTGCTCGATCGTACTGACTAATCAGCAAAACATGACACGAACTCGTCAATCTGCAAATTTGAGGCAAAGGAAACCGAAAGGAAAAAGGTGGATGAGCTTGCTTGTTGTTCTCTTATAGGTGCTTCATCAAATAGGTACAGAGAATAGATTAAGATAAGTAAAGTAAGTAAAATACTTTGAAAACTAAAGTAAATTATAGCATTCAAGACATTAAAGTTAGTGTCAAGCTCCTTGAGATGGACTGGAAATAAATGAGTTGGGAAGATGAATGCAATATATTTTTTTTTCAACTACTTTAGCTTTTAGTTTAGCTTCTTAAATGTCCAACAACAGGATTGTGATTTTTATATAAATATAAGCTTGATAATAAGTACAATCTAATGGGATTTTATGCAAGGATCTTTCTGCACGAATGGGTAACTTTAAGAAGTTTAGTCAAAATAAATCAGAATAAAAAGCAGGGTGGATGTGGATATTACTCGTAAATATTTTTTCTTCTCCTTCATCTCAACCACTTACTACTTTTATACTCTTGGCTTAGTGTGTGATAGAAAAATCTAGATGAAGTGAAATATTGTCTTGTTATAAAATTAATAGGCAAACCAAGCAAGCCAGGTCAGTCTTACTTAACCATGTTGTATGCCATGCCATACCACGCCGAGCCAATTAAGTTGGAACAGGCGAGCAAATAAACAATACAGATCTACCCAGTGTGTAGTGGATTATTATCATGATTTTTATTCACTTTTCTGCATGAACTCATTTGTGTATCAGGAATTGAATTGAATATAAAAATTTCAATTATGTGAATAAATTTACTGATGAACTGGAACAAGTATTCAGACATTGAGCACTTGATACGTTGTATATGAAAAAGTAATGAAGTAACATCGTATTGTAACTTATTTTACTACCAAGAATGTTTAATTCTGACTCAATGGAATTTAATGATGTAAAAGAAAGAATTGTAGGTTGTAGATTGTAGGTAATACATGCACATTTGATATTGTAACATAATCATTGCGAAAAAGTCAAACCAGACTTGCTAAGGGTCCATATGATATGATGATGATGATGATGGTATTGTTGCTGATTAATAGGGACATAAAAAGAGAAAAAGATACGATTTGAAATAGTGGACAGAGCAGGATGCGTGGGATCTGGATGAAATATTAATGCTGACATTAGGAATAAATACCATAGAATGATATAGTATATGTACGTTGTCATTCATGATGATGAGGTTTAAAAGTTTTAGAGTAGAAAGACGAAGCTGGATTGGATTCTCCATCTGGAATAGATATAAAATAGTGGTGAATCTCTCTGCATGTGTCATTTGTCAAGATGTAGAAGCCACCCAGAGGATACCAGCTGGAAGATCAGGGATGAAAGAAGATGCACAGCTTCAGTCAGCTACTAAAATGTCAGGGGAACATTGTAATAAATAACATGATATTTAAATGAGAGTAGGTATCACCTCACCACACCTGAAGTTTCTATTAACATTTAAGAAATTATATCATATTCCTCCAACTGTATACTACTTAAGTGTAATACCAAGTTAGTTGATTTTATTTGAACTATGAAATAAGTAATGACCCGACCCACCTCATGTCTTCGGCTTTAAGGGTGTTGTTATATTATTATAATAGGTAGGAGCTTATGCTCCATCCTGCATAATTTTCATACATAACATAGTTAAGTTAAGAGGCTGCTGCAAATACCATTTATATTCTCTTTAAGCAACAAGTTGATTTATGAATGGACGAAATACAGATCAACTTCAACTTTCAGGTAGAGAAAAGAATTTAAAATGCAATGCGTATCGTTAAATTAGATTATGACCAAGAGAGCAGTTATCTACATTATTATAATACACATACAGCAGCAAATTGTAAATGTGTCTCAAGTCTCAAGACTGGAATTTTAAAACGAAATAGATATTTGTAATTTTATACCGCAAGAAGAAAGAAGATGATTATAAAACACAATCGCATACTTAACATTTTAAATGTATATATCCTTATGGCTTATTGTGCAGATTCACTTTGTATTTTATATTTTTGGAGATTCATTATGCCATTAGGTATATTCATCCTGTTTGAGTTGTGACACAAAGACATAGCAGGCTCTTTCTTTGGATGATATTATGTTACAAGAGCACAAGTTGTCAAAGCATATTTAAATTTTAACTTACAGACAGGCAGGTAGGAAAGTGAAAAGTGCGTCCTTTAATAATACATTTTATGGATGTAGAGACGGCAACTTTAAACTTGCTCGTAAGTCAGTGAGTTCTTTCAATTCCAAATTCAAGATCTGTCCATGTTCATTCATTCTCTTGAAAATGATGGGATGAGTGGAGAGAAAAGTAAATCTGCATGTGGGAGTTCAGAGGAGTGAGAGAGATGATAATTTTTATTTGGTCTGATTGTGTGAAGAAGCCACAGACATTACTACTGGTCATTAGATGATACACTTATTACTAAATATGTAAACATCATGAATGTCATGTAACATGCCCTACCCTCCTACAGACTTATCTACCTTATTATACCTGCCTACGTCTAACCTTGTACATTTATGCTTTTGCATTTTATTTTATTTCTTCTTGCATATAAGCTTTTAGTTTAAACACTTGGTAAAAAATTGTAGTGTCATTTCGATCTAAATCTACATACATAAGTACAATACTCCCACATAACCTTTAAAATCTTTAATTGCTTTACTCTCTTAAACTTTTTTAATTGAATTTTTCTTTCTTTTAATGAGATAAGCTTCATTTGATTACTTATCGATAAATCATCTTCAATTTAGTTTTATTACTGAAATCTGAAGCAATAATTTTTCTAGAAAGTTTTATTTCGCTAAAACACCACACCAGTCACCAGTAAATTATTTGGGAAGTAATATATTAAAAGGTAGATAAAGAGATTGTCTTGTAATTGCACCTTAGTAAGATTAAAGTGTGAAGCTAATAGATGTGTATTTCAGCTTTTAGTAAAATCTTTGATTTTCTCTTTCAATTAGTCCTATCATATTTCTCACACTACTGACGACTACTTTATCTATTCTATAATTTGAGGTGAAATAAGTTGTTTACTCACTAGTAACATAAAATAGATTGGATGCATATTTTACTCACAGTGTGAAATTGGGATAATGCTTAGCTTTAGCTATTTAATTCAGATAGAAAATGAAATGGCCGCTCGTAAAATTCTTGAACTTTGACCAAAATGAAAGCGTTTATAGGAAACTAATCAAAATATTGCACGCAACTTTGAAAAGTATATTGAGAGATAAATTGATAAATAGTGGTTGAAGTTGGAACCAACCATTAAATGTCCACTTACTTGGAGATGCTTTTATTGTTATTGCCACAACTAATTACAGATTGGATAGACGAAATGCCAAAGTGCGTCGTGAACTTTTATGTTTGGAATAGAAACCAGATCATTTATCAATCTCAACAATATTCTATAGGTATATTCCTACATTATATGACATTGGATTGCTTCTTCAACTTCTGTGTAAAGTTACTCACTTCTTTTAAACAATTTAATATTGTTTACTTAATTTCCAGTAGTAAATAACTTCAATTATTATTACGCTCGGTGTCAAACTGATTGTGTTTATGGATGGACAGGTGTAAAATTTGAAGAAGAGCGACATCCGTTTAACTCTCTGCACATGTTGCACAAGAGAAATTAGCCTCAGTCCAAATAGGGATTAAGCTTTTAAAATTTTAAACTTTTAGCTCATAAGCTCCCACAACAATGTAAAAAGTTTTACTATCCAAACTATAATAATAATCTAGTTCGATAATAATATTTTAATATTTGTGTTAAATTATATTATGTAGATTATGTACATATGCAAATAAGTACAGTTAAATGCTACACTTGCCAAACTGGAATAAAATAATCTGCAAAAGCTTGCCAGTTGTCAGCTAATACTCATATCCCATTATTGAATGATTTACCTGTTGATATTTAATATTCCTCAAATTTTCATTTACTTAAGCAACCTTCGTCATCGTGTTTTCGAGCTTGTTTTAACACTTAACTCTTACCATGGGGTCTGGGATTTAAAAATTAACATAGTTTTGGCTAACAAAATATGCCATTTCTTTGCAAATCTCGTAAGAAACATTCCTAATGTATATTACGACTATGACTTCTCAGTTATGAACTGTTATTGTTTAAAATTTTAATATGGTACATAATTTCACCTTCCAAAGGTTTATGATAATAGCAAGAGAATAAATACTGGTGATCCAGTTTAACTTTGATTTTTAAGTCCAACTAAGGTATCAAAAAAATAATATGCGTAGCTTATATAGTTAAAAAGTGAACATAAATGGGAATCAGGTGTCATGATTTGTTTGTTTATTGTGCTAAACAAGGATATTTAGTAGTTACCTATTCACCTCTTGTACTCTGCGTTTTTAACTAAACCTGAAACTCACATCAATAATTAATTCAATAGGAGAATGTCTAGCTGTGCACAAATGACGCTATTAATTTTATTAAAAGTTGGAAAAAACAGTGAGAAAAGATAATGATCGTAATAATTAAGTTTAACTATATTGGTTTAGTGTAGTCTGGTTCATTGAGTAAAATGCAAATATTTTTCACTACTGTTTCGTGCATGTGTCGCATTTTAAGTTTTCTTAAGTAAATGGACAGAATAAATAAGTGAAATTTAAAAATGAAATAGATCATTCAAACCACTACATTAGAATACCACCTAAAGCCACTACGTTTACTCTTTACACTTGGGAAAACTTGTCCACCTGCAGTTTATACTCTCGAGGTGCCTATTTGTTTTTGTGGCCATTAGCTGTCAACTGTCAAAGAATTCAGACGGATGTATTTTTCACAATTTCTGAGGATGAGATCAAACTTTATCTCATCGTCAATGAGCCAGTTTACTGTGATTTCTTCTCTTAAGCGTATTATATTGCATATTATCTCGTCTTGACGAGGTCATATTCAGCCGGCAAGTGTTTATTAGACAAAGTATTCATATCGATATTATGCACTTAAGTACTTCCCTTTGATAACTATTGGAAGAATCAGATACAGTTAGAATATTAGAAAATAAAAATAATAAATGGCCTTTTTGTAAAATTAATGTTTATTAGAATAGTGTCATCCATAAGGAGGATGTAAGTGGAAGAACTTTTTTTCATATTTTTGTTAAAGGTGTTTAGATCTTACGTAGATATCTTAAGGTCGTATGTTGTATATTGTACATAATAATAATTTTCAGACATCAGAGATCAGACTGCTGATCTTTGATATTGTTACAGTAAGAAAGAAAGGATGGATATCATACAAGTAAACGTTTATCAAATATAAGCCAGACTCAATAAATTTTAGGGAAATTTTTCCCCATTATATTCATTCAGAAAGTTTAAAAAAATATTGATGCTAGGCCAGCTGCCCAACTTCCAAAGTGAACATGAGAAGGGCAGCTTTTTACTTGTTTTTTGATCTCACAACTCTCTGATAAGTAATATAGGACATACATACTCATCTCCCATCAGTATCACATCAAATCACTCATCATCATCCAATGATACAAGATAATATTTTTTTTATCTTGAAAGTGTTATCGTTGAAACAAATTTGACACGTGTCTATTCATAAGAATTAGTTACTATAATCATTTTATTGAGGTAATTTTATGTAAATGATGTGAGATTTTTGTGTGGAAATCAATCATTTGATTTCCTTGAGATTTTGGACGTCCTGTAGATTACTTAGGTTGTCTATTCAAGAACAAAGAAAAAATTGCCGAGTTATAAAAATAGAGGAATAAATTAAAATTTTTAAACTTTAAATTCGTCTTTGAATCTCCTTCATTCACAACTTTTGATATTCATGAGCATATCAGGATATTTTTTAAATAAAAAATCTGTTGAAAATTGACAAGGAACAAAAGGAAAAAAATTAGCAAATCAATGCCGAAGGTATTTATACAGAAACAGAATAACTGAAAAGATTCATGATCAAGAAATATTTTTAAGTTGTTCTTGTACTCAGACTCAGATCCACTTACACGTATGTTACTTATTCTAAAAGATGATAACAGTTAAGATCTATTTTCCACACAATAAATAACATCGTTCGTAGATTCTTTTGAAGTTTGCAGTTTTACTTTAAAGAAGTCGAAACACTTGTTTTCCTTAAATAAAGTTTCTTGTCCGTATGTGCAGAAGCTGTACCCTACCGTACTTTTTAACTGTATTTTCTACCATTGACTCAACACCATAATTTGTCAGCAATAATAAAATATATCGTTGAAGGTTAAACTTATGTCTAAAATGAGCCGACTCAATGAGATTTAAACACACTGAAGGAAACTGGTTGGTGCTGATAAGTGTCGCAAGAAGATCATAATATTGTATTAGATTCACTCTCTGAATATAATTAGCAGTGACTGGTGTGCCATTCAATTCAATTTCTGCTTTATCTTTATTTTCTTTCCAATTCCAACTCGCACTTAGGCCTTAGGGTTAAATCAACTGATTATCACTTGGCTGATCTGAATATTTTGTAGTTTTTAGAATTCAACAACAAATTATTATTATTATTACACAGTTCTTGTGGCTTCGCAATTGGCACGACTTTTTAGAATGAAAGATAAATGATCTATTTGTAAAATAACAAATAGGTAGCTGAAAAAATGTCACTATTATAATGGTAACAATATTGCTCTGCTTGTTTGATCTTTTAGATTACAAGAGTGAAATGCGGAGGTTGAAATTCTGTCATTATAACAAACATGTTTTGGCAGATTAAAACAAGTAATTGAATTGCACGGAGCAATCGATCAGGATCAAGCTAATTATATTAAAAGAGTTAATGGCATTAGAAACTTCGTGGGAATGAATTAAAGGTTAAAAGCACGAATGAACGTGATAAATAAGTTCAAAGTACAAAATATAAATTAAAACAATAAAAATAATAATAATCCAGATATTTGGCTGGTTGACAGAGCCCAAGAGATTAATTAAAGTTGAGATTAAGTTTCAATAAAAATTTGGAAACGAGATTAAGAGAAATGCTTTTGTGAATTTTAATTTATTTCCCAACTTCTTGTCATCTTCATAATAAAAATACGTAGGTAGCACAGTAAGTTGTTTTGCAATTCTTGGTAACAGTCAACAGTTGACCTTGTACACTTTCCACTCCACTCCAGGATATTCCAGTTTGCATTTTAAGGTTAACTTTATTGGATATGTGTGCATTTTTACTGTTCCTGTGTGACATTATCCCTCTCTCAAAATACCTTAGTTTATTACTCTATACTCTATAGAAATACTCATGTGCCTATACGTAATGTTATTACCTCTCTATGATGCAAATAAATAGCAATAAAAAAGCTCAAATTTTTTTTCAAATGACTCTCAGATCTTTATCTGATGACAATCAATGAAGCAAAGGCAAAGGATGATAAACAAATCCATTAGCCAAACTTGTCAATCTGCGTGCATGCAGTAATATATCAAGCAATTAATTTGACCAAGGAATTTGCTTTAAGATTCTTTCTCTTCTCTTTACTTTGCTTAAGCATCAGATTGCAAACAAAACTGTTGGTTTAGTTGGACTCATAAATTTCGCATGCCATTTAGACTAAAGTCAGATGCCACAAATGCGAAAACAAGTTGCCACCTGTTGATTATCGTCCGTCTTCTTGTCATATCAAATACTTAAGACCCAACTCCATCCTGTTTCTTTTAACATTTATAACTACCTACTTAAGTTTAATTCTTTAGAGATGTTTGTATTCCTATTTTTGCCTAAAATAATATAAAAAACTACTAGAGGTGTAGAAAAAATATAAAAATGAAGTGAATGCTTTCCTCAGTGTGAGATTTTTATTCGAATGATAATCATAATAATATTCATAATGCTCAAGATTCTCATTGAAAATCGTGTTCTGTAAGGACGGTGACCCTATACATTTTATACGCATGTATTTATCTATGTATTTTTCATTCACTTAAGTTAAGATGAGTCTTGGCTTAGCGTTTTTCTAATTTATAGCTGCGTTTTGTCGTCGCGGAAGTTTGGAATTGGAAACCCTATGAATTAATGTGAAGTTAGTTATGTATCTCTGTAATAGTCATCATAAAGCTGACTGACTGACTTTTTTACTCTAGTACCTTACGTTTTTATACTCTAATGAAATTCAATGGGTACACACTGTACTTATACAATCCACTAGTTCTTGGTACTTTTTTTTTAATTCATGAGTATGATCTCTATGCAATAATCTCATAAAGTAAACTAACTGTATAAAAATGCATCCTGGGGATT
>JAQFYJ010000815.1:0-11311 GCA_034694685.1 Isotoma anglicana | reverse complement strand
TTTAGTAATAAATGTCATATTCGAAAACCCATACGATTGCGAATGTCCTTGGTGTTGACACCGACAAGTCCCACAATGTTCCGATGGCTTCCGATACACGACAATATTTTAACTTCGGAAAGGAGTGCCTTGAACAACGTAACATCAGTACCAACTTTGGCAACCTTGACAGCTACGTCCATTTGCTTTGATTTAATAAATCCCATCAGAACAGTTGCAAACTCGCCGCTACCAAGAATCATATTGTTATCTATATCAGTGGACATTAACGAAAATATACACGTTTATATACCAGTTTCAAGTATATAGAGAAATATCTTTTCACCAGTTTACTACTTATTTGTCAATTATGGCCGGTGTAAGCAAAATGTTTTTTTAATGACTGTCTTTGTTTTGATTTTGATATTTGAGAAACGAACTACCTTCATATTCTTCTTCCTGATTTAAATTACGAAAACTTTAATAGGTTTGTAACATAATAAAAAGTAAATACATAATAAGAAATGTTCGTCGATTAATTGTTAAGATGGGTGACATTATGGGAACCTGGACAAAAATAGTAATGCAGTAGTTATAGTCCAAATTTGATCAAAACATTTTCTTCAGATCTGTAACATTTTTGGATTTTTCTATTTTACATTTAGCTAACCGAACCTCAGAATTTATATATTACTAAGTTTTATTATATTTCTTTTCAAATATGCACATTGACCTACACCATGAAACATTTTTCCATGCTATAAATAGACTAATAAAACAGAAAACTGGAGGAAAAATTTTAACGGCATTTTGTCATCAATTTTCTCAACTAGATAAAATCAATGTGCTTAAACAATATATAGATAGCATTATTACTAAATATATTTTTTTACTAATAACCATCCGTCTCGCTTTGGCCAGGACAGTCCCGGTTTTTAGAGCGTGTCTCAGCGTCCCGGTCTCAGAAATCTCTCTCGGTTTTTCAAAGTTTTAATTTTGGTGTAAAAACGTATTTGGAGTTTTTTAAAGTTAAACAAGTATAACAATATCACAACCAAAGAAATCATAGGCTAAATATAGCAAAACGTTTATACTCTTATAAAAGACTGAACTCAACTGCTCTCAACAGACTATAAGATTATGTTTATCATTTTGGAGAATTTAAAATTGTAAAAGAGCCGTGATAAAAATCGGTCGGGAGTTTTGTACATTACTAATAAAATAATTACATTTCACTAAAATTATGGCATGGATTTTGTACGGATCAACTGATTTTTGCAAATGTATTTTTAGCGATTTGCACGTTACAATAAGTTTCAAAATATAATTTATTGACATTAATATAAATTGGAAACTGTTCAGGAAATGTTTTACAGATTTAGAAAAGACTATTTTAAATCGAAATTTCGCTGTAATCTTTAAAAGGCTAATTTTTAAAACTGAGTAAAACCGAATAATGTTTTTTTAAGTTGAAAATTCAAAATTCAGTATTCCTGTTTCAAAGCTAACATCATCGATGCACTTTATACGTGAAAAAACGTAAAAATCTGCATTTTCTCCCTTCCAATAAGTTATACAAATAAGCAAATAAATGTTATACACTTAAAAAAAGTATTCATACATTTTTGAATTTTGATGCAATGTGCTTTTAAGAATTACATTTTTTAAATATTTCCAATAAAAAATTCCATTAATATTGTCACCAGCAGGGCTGTGCTAAACAAATACCTATTTTTAGAATTCCAAAATACTAAATACAAAAGAAAACTTTTAAAATCGTCCAACATGCAAATGTATAATAATAGTCAAAAAATTCCTCAAAATACAAAGTTTTTCCTCTACACAAAAACTGCAGTTGGGAAATACAAACATTTTGCCTTCCCAAAATAAAGTAATTAAAAAATTAAGTAATTAATAAAAATACATACGTAGTTCGTCGTAAAAACTACTTTGACAATTAAAATTTATCTTCTCGCTCGTAACAGCACATGTGATTGCAATTATTGTTTATAAAAGTAGGTGTACATAAATTTAGTTTGCAGTTTTAAACAATTATTAGCTAGCTTTTAAACAATACCAATATTTTTTCAAGTCTTTACTATATTTCGTGTAAAATTTTGAACTCCATAAATAATGTGATAAATAATTCTCGTTTAAAAAATTGGAACTTGTGATATTTTAAATGATATTTTTTTAAATACCATACCATATCAAATCTGAAATTTTCGACGTTTCTGGCAGAATACATTTTGTAAAAATATGTTTAATACAATGTTTTGAGACTAAAAATACAAAAATATTAAAACTAAATTTTTGTATTTTGATCTGTAAATACAAAATACATTTCTTTGGTTATGAATTTGTAAAATACAAAGATACATACATTTTTTTAAATCATATATATAAAATACCATGAAGTTTGCACAGCCCTGGTAGTCACCTTAAAATTATTAACTCAAAGCAAAATTTTTTTAAAGGTAAAGTTACAAAATTCAATAAAAAACAAAATAAGTAAATAAAATTAATCAATCGATTTTTATCATGCATTATTGCAATTTGCAATTTTAAATTGGCATCCTGTAATTCTCTTTATAATTGAGGTTCAGAATACCAGCCAATCAAATTTGATTTAAAAAAGTTTGTATATCTAGACTAACAAAATCAGAATTTACTAAAAAATTTGTCCTGGTTTCCAAAAACAATTGTATTTAACATGGGCCTTATGAACAAACACTAGATCAAATCGAAAAACATTTTGCCCAAAATGTCCCGGTTTGTCGGAAAAAATAAATGCTCAGCTTACTTATAAGTCACATTTATATTAGAAACGATGATTTCTCCAACCTGGTTATATACTAAATTGAAAAAATTTTAATTTTTCTTGTCTTGGGAATGAGCGGTAAGCAAAGTCAAAATAGTTTTACATCAAAAAACTTTTAAATTGGTGTCGTGTATCGCGACTAATTTAATTTCACATACTACTACAATATAATCCACTTAAAAATATAAATGACTATGCCTATTGTATTCTAAAAATTGATTCAGCTTCCACTCTGTCAATAAATATATCACATTCGTTTAGCAATAAGAAATCAACTTACCTACAATTGCATCCTCGCTAATAATTTCCCAAGCCATGTTATATGGCAAAGCGTCAAAATTTCCTAGAACCTCTTGGTCGTAAGAAGTTTTAACCACATCTGGTCGCCCCTCAAAAAACAGTTTTATTTCTTGATCGTTTAAAACACGCTGCAAGTTCTATATTTAAAAATTAAAAAACCTTACTTTTGAATCTACATTTTTATTTGAAATAAATCATTTGGTCATACAAATAGGTTTCTTTGTCGAAAGGATTTCGTTAAAGTCATTTTACACCAAACACACAAAACCAAAAACGTTTAAATTATTTTGTCTAACCTTTGCTACATAGTAGCGATAAATCCCAACGATACATACTGCCAGAGCAAAAATTAGAATAAAAGCCAAAACAATGAAAGTTGTCATCTGGTTTCCTTCATCTAAATTTAGAAGAGTTGGCAAGATAATTCACCAGCCGTTTAGTTGGTAAATTAGATTAGAAAATTTTTAAAAAATATTGAAACCTTCCACGATGACATTAAAGTTGTATGTGGCTTTTCCTGCTCGATTTTTTGCAGTACAACTGTACAGGCCAGAGTGAGATTTCTTAAAACTCGCAAATGTAAGTATACTTTCTCCCATTTCACCGATTGCGATTTGCATTTCAGCACTCACATTGATCACATCCTTTCCATACAAATACATTTTTCAATTTAAATATGTCCATCTTGAAAGATCAAGATACTGTTTTTTAATACCAAAACTTTCAAAACAACGCAAAAGAACTTTTTAAACACTTTTATGAATATTTGCAAACCTATAATAAACCTTTATATTTGAATATATACGTGTAATAATAATAAACCTATGGCTAGGTTTGACTATAAATAAATAAAATAAATTTTTAATTCAGATTTTTTTTATTATCGAATGCAATATTTGATAACGAGGGTTCCTTTATATATGGTTAGTTTGGCATGCTGCTTTCTGTTAAAAATCCTAAGGTGAATTCTCATAAGATTTATTGAACAAAAAAAATTAATTTACTTGTTTATAAACATACTACCAAATTGAATTGTTATTTCAATTTCAAATATCTCAAGTTGCAAGTCAGTTAAATGGTGACTCTTTAAAATAAACCTACACTTTAATTACATTAGCTGATTTAAAACATAAACATGGCACGCAATTGCAACTTTAATTTTCCTTGAAACAGGTTTCCAAGATTGTAATGAAATAAATTTCGTGATTTTTAATAATATTTATCGTGGTTTAATAATAAACCTTGGTACATGGTGTAACAAAGGAGCGTCAGAGCAGCACACTTGAGCTTGTGACCTTTTTAGTACCCTTAAAAAACATAAAGTACCCTTAGAAACCATTAGTTACCATAAAAAACCTTAAATCACCCTTACAAACACTTCAAAATCCTTAAGCACCCTTGAAAACACGTAAAAACCCGTATGTCCCCTTAAAATCCCCTAAATATCCATTAAAACCCTTAAGTACCCCTAAATACCCTTAAGTACCCTCAAAAACCCCTAAGTATCCTTAAGTACCCTTATAAATCCTTAAAAACCCTCAAGTACCCTTAAAAATCATTAGTTCCCTTATTTTGGGGTCCGTTGGGGTTGGTTTTGGGTCCTTGTACTTCAATATAAGCATGCGGTGGGGTAGGACAAGGAATCACAAAAAAAAATGTTCCCCATCTTAAACATTCGGTCTGAAATTTGACCTTTCTATTGTGACCTCCTTGAGGGTGGTACTACAGCACCCATCTGCAAACTCAAGAAAGCTATTGGGGTCTAGAACGCGTGTACGAAGTTTCATCCCGATATCTCATTCCGTTCTTGAGTTATCAGTGTGACAGACAGACAGACACAAAGACAAACGGACAGACGCAGTGAAAAGCATAAAAGAGCTGACGCTCCTTAATAGTAATATTACTGTAATTTTACACATGGTGTCAATTATATACTGCTAATTTAAGCTGTATTTGCAAAATCTTCAATAAAGAGTACATAATCTTCAGCGTTTCTACTAGTAAGGAAAATACCACGAAATGTTTGCATTCTAAATTTTAGTAAGTAGCGAAAGCTACTTTTCGAGAATGCTCTGTTTGTCTGTCCTTGCGATAACTTTTCGACGAATCGACGTATTGACTTCCGGTTAATTGCTTTGAATTCAAAACTCGGCAAGGACCTTTCGTATTGAAAATCAGCCCCCTACGGCAAAGCACCCTGATCATCTAATACATGATTTGGTATCTACGAACCTTTTGAGTTTTGTTGTTTTTTGACAATTTTTGAGTTACAAGGTAGGATGGTCAAAAAATGAGATCAAAGGTCAAATTAGATCAATTTTCCGGTTTTATATGTTTCATAAAATCTTAAACAGGAGATTGAAACAAGACATGACTCTTATAGTGTTCAATGACTTCTAAGGACACAAATGTTTAAAATAGGTCGCATTTCCAGTGACTATATGACTGACTAGGTGTCGGACTAGGTGTTGGACCATGTGTCGGACTTCGTGTCGGACTAGGTGTTGGACTTTGTGACGGACTATGTGTCGAAATTTGCGGCATTTTAAGTGTCGAACTTTGTGAAGGACTTTTCTAAATGAATAATTGTTTCACAGTTTTCTCAAATACAATAATCTTTAGTAAATTGTGTATAAAAGGAGCGTCAGTGCAGCACAATTGAGCTTGTGACAATTCTAATGCCCTTCAAAACCCGCATGCACACTAAAGTACCATTAAAAACCATTAAGTACCATTAAGTACCCTTAAAAACCCTTAAGTACTCATATTTTGGGATCCGTTGGGGTTTTTTTGGGTTCCTGTACTTCACTGAAAACATGCGATTAAATAGAAGAAGGAATTACGAAAAAAAAATTTCCCAATTTTTAACATTAAGTCAAAATTTTGACCTATTTATTGTCACTTTGGGTGTGATCCTACAGGGCCCATCTCCTAACTCACGAAAGCTATAGGGATCTAGAATAGGTGCACTAAATTACATCCTGATATTTCATTCCGTTCACGAGTTATCGGTCTGACGGACGGACACACAGACAGACACACGGAAAGACGCAGTGAAAACGATAAAGAAGCTGACGCTCCGTAATAAAACGTGTCTTTCGCTACTTGGTTATACCCGTTTGATGTAGTTTAAAAAAGTAGCGAAAGCTACTTTATGGGAATGTTCTGCCCGTCCGTCCTTCCGTCACCCAATTTATCTCAACAACGGATTGACCTTTTTCACATTGGGTTTTTTGCGTTGGACGTGTAAGGTCAATGTGATTTTTGGTATTGAAAATCAGCGAGCTGCGACAAAGCGCATTCGTCGCACTTATGAGCGCTTCAAGCGCAAAATACCAAAAAACAGTGTGATATATGATTTCATATCTACAAAACGTCTTAAATTCAACCGTTTCAATCGGTTTTGTCTTACTAAGCCAGAAAGGTCACAAATTGAGGTCAAATTTCAAGTTTTATATATCTGGATAGATCTTGATACGTGGAACAACACGAGGATATTAATAGTCTAGAATGACCTTTAAGGTCACAAAATGAGGTCAAAATTAAAATTCCAATTTTTATTTATTTGGATAGGATTTTGGATTGGAGTCGGTCTTAATAAGTTGTGTCAAAATTCCAAATACCGTTTAAAAATATATATTCTTTAAAAACATATACAATAGAAACGTGGAGCTTTCGCTACTTGGTTACACCCGTACTTGAATGGTTTATTAAAGAATGTATTTATAAACAAACTTAAGTATTAACAAAAAACTATTTAAGACTGGTACCATAACATAAAAAAAGCCATAATCAATTGGAACATGAAGCACTGACTCCGGTGAAAACTAAATTCATTATTATCAAGAGTGCAAACTAACAAGGAAAGTAAAGGTAATTTCAGAAAAATTTTTCGGTGTGCATTTTTTGAGAGGTAAAGTAGCTCTTTTTATTTCGATTTCAAAAAGCAGAACCTGCCCGATTTTATTGTGGAGCCCACCAGAATTTTTTGAAAGTAAAAAGTCAGTTGCAACTGCATAGTATTTTACATAAGGGGACGTAGTTACATAGTTACTTAATGAACTCTTTAATTTTCCTATACAAAGTATTATGATTTTGACAGATTTTGTCACTGTAACACCCTACTTTTTTCTTTTAAAAAATTCTGGCGGGCTCCACAATGAAATCGGGCAGGTTCTGCTTTTTGAAATCGAAATAAAAAGAGTTACATTACCTCTCAAAAAATGCCCAACGAAACATCTTTCTGAAATTACCTTTACTTCCCTGGTAAGTAGAGGTGTGTTTATGAAACTTGAAGTGTATCTTAATCTTACTGAACTTTTAACACCCATAAAAAACAAATATTTACGTTTACACTAACTTGAGTATCTTTTTTCCAAAAATAAACTGGAGTTGGCTCTCCTTCGGCTAAACAAACGATATTCTCATTGTTTTGACCAATTTGAAATTGGTAAGTTGATTGTAGATTCCTTATTCTTGGAACTTGTAAAACTGTAATATGTAATACGCAATTTAAAAAGTTTAATTTACTATGCAAACGCACTGCAATTCATTTTCCTTGCAGTGATGTACTTTTAGTTTCAAACCGTCTTTCTCCAGCCCAGTACAGTCCCTCGTCCACATTGGTTGGAATTCTGCATTGAATGGCCACATCTTCAGCTTTAAGCTGGATTTTTAATGTCCAACTTGTGAACAGCAGTTTAGGTCTGTTTTTTACATTTATTTGTGCCGATTTTGGTGAGCCTCAATTAAAAATGTTTTTATTTTATTATTATTTTAATTAGTCTTCTCCTGGCTTTTTACATTACTACCCACTGAAACTTGGAAAGGTAGTCAAAACCCATCTTACCATTTGAAATCTGGGAGAATTCTCCATCTGACGTTTCTAGCCAAAGTGTAACATTTTGAGAAGTCTGTTTGTTTGTCTTACAAGTGAAAATCGATACAGTGTCCGTGTAAAATTTTCCTACTCCTTCCGAAGGCATGAAGATGTATTCGTCAAATGGGAACTCGTCCCACTCCAATGGATGAGATCTTCTTTCGAATGTATAATTATTTGAATAATAGTAAGAAACGTTAGGGTTTATAATATTCAGAGTATTAACGTTGGCATCTATATCCTCGATTGGTTTGACTTCCAGTTTCTTCAGTAATCTTCCTTTTGCCCTTACTACAGACTGGCCTATTTTGTCGTGCTGGATGCAATATATAAACAGAGCTTTGACTGATGCTGGTTCAAAAAGAAGGTTTTTGTACGGTCCCATGGAAACAAGCCCATCTTTATCGTACGTATACTGTTTTGGTAAGGATATCCATATTTTCTCGGAAGTATTTCCTTCTGGTGTGATCAATGTGCCATCTGACTCCCGACATTTGTCGCGAATAAGCGTTTTTTGCAGCACAAAATTTGTCTCTGAACCATACTTACGTTGAGCTGATTTTTAGAATAAAAAGAACAGATAAAAAATACCATCACCCATTTTAAAATTAACAAACGTTTTTCTATGCTCTTTAACGTACCGGGAAATGTTAATTTTTCTTCGCCTGCTGAACAAATAAACTCTCCTTGCTTATGATTATCGAACACCAAGAAACCAATATGGGGAATATATATTGAATTTGAAACTTTCTAAATTTCTCCAGTCTATTGAGGATCAATGAAATTTATTTTAAGTTTTTCAGAAGCTGCATATTATCTGTTCGACTAATATAGTTTTTCACTACTATATATTGTTCATATATTTTATGCTTTGTTACATAGAATTAGCTGTAAATTAAGTTTTAAGACAAAAACCTACATTTAAAAAAAGACTATAACACTTACGACTTGGTCTTTAAAGGAAAGTGTCACAAGGGCTTTTGGGTCTGTGCTCGAACATGGAACTATATCACCTCTGTCCTCTAAACTTTGAACGGTACTGTATGGTCTTCCAACGAGTGTTTCTAATGAATAATATTTGGTTATCTTCTAATGGTGAATGAATTTAATAGTTGCAAAATATTGTGAACCTTTTTGGGGGTAAAACAAATATACTGCCTTGCGAATTTTCCAGTGACTTGATGAGCGCATCTGATGATAGCCTAACTGTTTCATGCAATATAACTGTATGGGAAATCTCCACGAAGAACTTGACTGGAAAGTCAGAGTTTTAGAGTAAACTAGCAAATCATTGTCGAGCCTGGGAAATGAGTCGCACTCACTGTACACTCCTTCTTCCTATCCGAAAGTAAGCAGAATAAAATAATTATTGAGGTTCAGTTATCTGGTATCTAGTTCAGTTATATTATGTTCAATTTTACTTGACTGTTTGTTAGTCATACCCGATGAACCCACCAAATTGCATATGGTGCAGTGCATTTTAGATGCAAAGTTAAATTTAGCTTTTGTCTTGCAACGAGATACATGCTGTCATTGTACGGTGTAAGTAATTCCCAGTCATCCTCCCAAAGTTTCTTATCCATGGCATTTATAATTTCTATTTTAGGAATCTGGACTGGTTGTAAAATTTGACTTTGCACTGCTAATAATTTTAGAACAAATGTTTTTCGAAATTAATAATTCAGGAATCATTAAACAGACAATTACTAAGAAACAAATGCTTATTTATGCAAACGCTTTGTCGGCGCGTTCGTCAGTCTGTCGTTAATTTATCTCAGGAACGAATTGACGTGCGACATGTTTCTTGGAACTCGATACGTCACACGAACATTTGGTGTGAAAGGAAAATCATTGCGCTCGAATAAAATACACAGGTTACGTTTATGTGCGCGTCAAACCGCAAAATACGTTAATATCTTGTGAGGCACAATAACACATCGACAATATATCAGAAATTATTCAAAAAATCGTTGTTTTTTGTGTAAGGTCAAACAGGACAGAACATGAGATTTAAAACAAATAGAGTCCAATTTTACATATTTATGTAGCTTTTAAAGAGTAAATCAAATTCATATTAAACAGGCAGGGTGCAATGTCTTGTAAGATCCATAATTATAAAATTTGTCCTCAAAAATAGGTATGAGAGGTCCTCAAAAAATTCAAAACGAGCAAATTCAATTAAAGTTTTGGCACAAAACTATAAATTGTGTTATATTGGCACCAAATCGATTTAAACGATTCAAATTCGAATTAAACGGTATATAATAGACTAAAATGATACAAATTCGATGCAATTGTTACGAAAACCGATGCAAACGGTACCAAACCAATGACAACGTTTCAAATGTGAATAAAACAATATATTTATTCATATATTTATCAAACCTTTTAAATTCTTTGATAAGCTCTTTGTTTGCACTACTATTTACAGTGCCATATTTTTGTTTGATTTTTTTTCGTTAGGCACGTTATTCAATTCAGCAAATAACTCATTTTCACAAAATTACCTTGATAAGAGCTTAATATACCTCTCTAAAGTGGACATAAAACAGTAGCGAACTTGTGGACAAGGGAAAAATGGGAACATTATGACAAGTTTCTTTTTGGGTTTAATTTAGGCAAATTAAATACAGAAAATTGCTACCCAAAGTGGCAGCGTACCGGTCTGCAATATTACAAAGACTAAACTTCTAGACAACCATTCAGTCTGCCCTTAATACTTTTACAACAAAGGTTAAAAGATAAAGTCACTCACACAGTTCAAGGTTAATAAGGGTAAAAGACAGCAGTCTAAACATAGATAACAAAGGTTGGGTCGTCTGCAGTGCAAGATTCAACTACAATAGAAGAACATACACTGACAGTCTGTGGAGCTCAAAGACTCCCACCGGCAGACAATGTGACAAACCAGAAAGAAAACAAGCGTCTCCACTCTCAAAGCAAGAACGCAAGAAGATTCCCACCAGTGTGCAACGGACTACCAAGGACTATGTGGACTACCAAGAAGGAAACAGCTAACCTGACCCAACTGAAGGAGCAGCAGCAATAATAATATTTATATTTGTGCATTTGAGTCTAAAGTTTAAATTAAAGTTTTAAAATTATAACTGTGCTTGTGTCCTCACCTTGGATTGATATTCTCGTGGCTGTCATGAAGGAAGGAACCGTAAGGGTATGTCAGAGGTCATAAAGCATTGCATAAGATAAAGGGCTAGTCAGGGCAATTAAGGTTAGATCGGGCATTTATGACAGAGGTCGAGTGAAGGTTAGAACGTGGGGTTAGGGAGAGACACTAGTTGTGTAGTCACCCTTGGGCACACCCCTTTTTACGT
>JAQFYJ010000814.1:0-11312 GCA_034694685.1 Isotoma anglicana | reverse complement strand
CTTTGCTTCCTTTCCTTCGTATTGGCTTCATTTGTAAGTGTGTTCCTTTTTCGGCCTCGACTTTACTCTGTCAAACGAAAAGGCCAGAAGAAAACTTGAACTTATCACTTTTTCCCGTATGTATTTTCTTTGTGCTCCTGTCTCCTTTCCCTCTCACTTTCTATTCCTATAAATATGCCTTGTATATATCCATATATGCCATGTTGGTATGTTATGATGAAGATGAAGGACCACCCGAAGAAGAAGTAAAGAGTGTAGTCAAGTCAAGTCAGTCAGTGAAGAAGTTTATTCGTATCGAAAGAAGACGGGGTTGAAGTTTAAGGAACCAAATCGCTAACTTACTTTTCTGCCTTTTAACTCCTGTCTACTTCCTTGGAGATACTCTGTCTGGTGTGGTACTTAACGGGACTTTCCCTATACTCACTTTCATCATATCTTCTCTTTGAGTAGCCTTACCATTATCAACCACCACACCTACCACCTCCAACCTCTTCAATAAAAGGCACACTCTTTCTAATCCTTATTGGCCCACCTACACATAGTACAAGCTGTTATCATCACTTGACTCTCGGCTATTCACTCAATTCTTTCTTACTCAAAGTGCAAGTGAAAGTATTAAATGGCATTCGTGTCCCTCTAGAGTATGAGTAGCAGCTGACGCTCTGTAAAAGATTTCAATGTAGAATCGTCGAATGTGCTAAACCTTTCGTGGTTTCGTTTCGTTATAGACACATATCATGGGTGTCAGGAAGGAATCAGATTGGGATTGTACTACTATGTGCAGTATGAAGTTTCTATCTGGAAGATTATTGAATCTTCACAATTTCATCCAATATCTCTTTTCAACATTTACATTTCTTATGCTTGGTGGAAAGGTCAGTTTTGCATCCATGCAGAAATCATGGAAAAATGAACCTATATAGTCTTTATTCCCTAAGCAGTCACCAGGATAATTTATATTCTATTTCATTTATAAAAGGTCTAAATGGTGATTGATTGCTATTTGGCTTCCTGGTATGGGCTAAAAGGAGTAAAACGATGAACCTTAACAACATTCACTATAATGTATTAACAAAGTTGATTTTACAAGTGGTCTTTTAGCTCTAAACTTTATATATAAAAGATACAAAGGCCCTTCGGCCGAACATGTAAAATGTAAAATGCGCCTATTAACTTGAAAACCTTTTGGATTGAATTGATTAAAAGCCCCAACCACTCAACTGAGTTCATTATGCTTATCTTGTCTACAAATTATGAGTCCGATGCTACTCTACTGACGGAGGATGATGATGAAAATAATTAATCAATGAGAATGACTTTGTGAGGTCTCTTTGATCTCCTTATATCCTCTGTAAAAGCTGAATTAGCTCGACAAACTCAACTTCCAAAGATCAGATATTAAACGGCTTTTATCTTATGCATCACTGCACCTCTAGTATTTAATGCTATAAGATGGGACTTTGTGCCACGGGCAACAGACATCATATCAGTCCTAGATTCTAGATAAAAATTTGACATTGAACTTTTACCCCCTTTCTTAGCCTTGTGCCACTGATGAGTGTTTATTTGAACTTTTTGCTTACACGTTTAATTTTATAATGAAAAGGCTTAGAAGATGCTGTTAAGTTGGTGACTAGAAAAAATAAATAGATTCATGCAACAAAATATATTTCAACTGACAACTGTTACACTCATTATTTCCATCTTTGTGGTTTCAATCCGTAAAGCACTGATTTAGGGACTTCCCCATAAAGTGTTTGAATTACTTTATAGTTTCTTACATTTTCATCTGTAGACTTAAACAGTTGGAAAAGACTTGAGCTAAAAAGTAGTACGTTAAATCAAAGTCAATATTTTAAAAAAATATTTAAATGTGTTCAACTCTTCAACTGTTTGATTCAGTGTGAAATTCAATGAACCTAAAAAGTTTAGCTAGCAGAAAAAGAGACGTACATTACGACAGCGCATGCAATTTTGCTACTTGCTGCTTCTCCAACTTATCCTTATAAACGAAGTAGTTAAAAAGTAACAGTGTAGGTATAAAATGTTGCAAAATAATATCAAAGTTAAAAAGTATGAGGAGGAGAAAAGTTGAAACAGTTCAAAAGTCTCGAATAATAATATTATTATAGCTTTTCTGAAGTCAAAGTGGGAGTTCAGTCTAAGAGAACGTACTACATAGTAAGTAGTAAAAGAGAATTAGTAGCATTTGCATTTCATGCATATAAATAGAGTATGCATGGTGTTGTTTAATTTATTTGGTAGTTAATACATACTTCATAATTTCTTCTGGGGAAGCCACTCTGGTCAACTCTAAGGGAAAAATGAGTGTTACCAAAGTTTCTTGATTCTTACTTAACTTCCTTTACTTAACCCTCATCATCTCCTCTGTAACTTCCTTCACGCAAGGAATGTTAAGCAGCCAGAGGAAGAAAGTGTTTAGAGGAAAGCCACTTTCTCATTTCACTGGAACCAAAGGAAACTTACAGGACATTCTCATTATCTGGGAGACCACAACAACAGCAATAGAAATAAAATTTGAGACACTGAGCTTCAACATGATTAAATGATGATGTGAGCTTGGGGAGTCAATTTCTTCACTAGAAAAAAAGAAACTTCTCACAGACTTCAGTCTTATTTTTTTCCCTACCACTTTCACTCAAACATCTTTGTTTCCCTTTGCTACAATCTTTCTAAATCCAAATAAGACTAGTTACACCTAATGAGATTAAATTAAGTCTGGGTGTAATAATCATCAATATCAATGAGAATTATCATTACCCCTTTTAATGACTAGGACAATCGTCTTTTTTATAATTGGTAATATATTAAAATGGGGTTTTGCGTTCTTTGAAATTCGTTTGTTTTGAATTTTTAAGCCACAAGAAAACGTGAAGGAGAAACATCAATAGTGCAACTTTAAAGAATTTTTTATACGTTGAAGGATCACAAAAATCAATTTATCGTACTTAAATAGATTTTAATATTATATTAATTTAAGGCAATGCTCATTAGCATATTATTTTTACGCGAATGTTTAAGAGATTTAAAAATGATTTTATACTCGAAAATCTTACCGTTAGGATGATTCAAATTTGCAAAAAAGAAAACTCACTAATCCTGACAAGTTTTAATCATCTGTTTATTTATAAACACAAAAAGTAATTTAATCCAAGTTTATACAATTAATATATTAGTAGTATTCTGTTACTCCAAAAACTCATAGTACACAGACACATTTCTCTCTTCCCAGACTGAGCAACTTATAGATCTTTAGTAAAATTTTAATTCTCAACTTTCATTAGCCAGGGGTATGAAATATTAAATCAAGACTTTGTTGAAATTCTTTGTAAGAAAAGATGAGTGAGTAAGGAGAGAGAGAGAACCACTTAAATCATCCATAGTGCTATGATACATGTATTAAAAATGCAAATCGAATAGAAACTCTTTATCCATAAAAGTCTCAAGAGACTGTTTACTTTCCCCTTGGAAAGAAGAAATTAATAAAAATATAAATGTTTGGCAATGCAACAGCACTAAGGTAGAAAGTATATACAAGAAGCAGAATGAGCAACAACATGAACCACCACTACCACCCAATGATTTTACTTTAATGTTAATAATAAAAAGGATAACATTTTCCTCATATACAGCATATAGTTGAATCAACCTCTTCAGGGAGGAAACAGCAAAGTACTATTTAGTTTTGAATTCTTTCTCCTCATTGAAAAGAAGAAGAAAAAAAACTCAATTTGATTTTAAAAAGGAAGAGAGTGAAAGATCTGTTTTTATTATCATGTATGCTGTAAAAGTAAGATGCAGAGAGGCTCACCGCAATTTGAGCCCAAATAAGTAGATCTGGATTCCAATTTAAAGAAGACTAAAGGGCGGCGGTGGTGAAATAATCATTCCCTCGTCTCTTTTTATATTCTTATTTTGCCAATGCAGTTGAATGTCTTTATTTAAGATATTATGAGTTCAATAAAAGATAAAGGGAATTCTCAAATTAGATAGAACCATCTTGATTTAGTTCAAATTGAAAACATCAGGGTATAATAGTCAGGTACTTTCACTTTGAGCTTTCTCCCCTACTTCTTTCTCTCATCTTGACTCAAGAAGTCTTTTTTTCATCGTCAACTACACAATAAACGATGGATGAATGCAACCTTTTCCCCTAAGGATTGAAATTATTATTTTCAAATTTCTTTGTGCCTTCTATCATCATCTGTTATTATTATTTTCTAATGGATTTATAACATTCTTCTCTTTTCATGAAGAGAACTTGCTGTTCGACAGTTTTCTATTGATCTTAGGAAACTGAAATTGTTTGCTGGATTTTTAACAAAGTTGAAAGTATAGAGGGTACATTTTTGTACTGGAAATCGATCTTGATATGAACAGTTTGGAAGTTGAACTAACTTTTTACCCTTTTGTTATACTCCTCTAAATTTGTCCTCTCACCTGAACATATAATGACTAACTGTCCGCCCTCGCCCTTCAGAATTTCCCAATTTTGGGGTTCAAAAAAAGTGGTCCAAAGTCTTTTTATAATCTTTCGTTTATTTCAGCCTGCTCTACTCACACAATTTAGATCATACATTTTTGAATGAAAGAAATGTTACAGTAGAAATAGGAACATTAACTATGTACTTAGTTCCTTTATACTAAATATATAAAAAGTTCTGTTTTTTGGCATTTAATTACATAGAAGTGTTTTGTTAGAGATTTTTCATTAATTCTTTTGTATAATTAAGTACAATTGTAAGATGCCAAAAGGAATGCAATTTTAATCTAAAGGAAATTGAAGATTGTGTTCTTTGTCCTGAAACATCTCTCTTCTCAGTCCCTAATGTTTGTTTCCCCAAGTTGCAAAAATGACGCAGTCCGTGTCGTCAGAGAAATTCACCTGTGTGTAATGTAAAGACCAAAAAACTAAGCCACGATCTTAAGAAGGTCATTGACACTTTCGCTGCAGCGAAACCTGTGAAATTAAGTCAATGTCTTGTGAAGATGAGTCAACTGCCTAATCGTATCCTTGGCTCAGGGAGGATCGAAAAGGTGTTCGGTGGTGGTTGGAAAGACCAAGGCTCAGAAAGGTGTATTATTACATTAATGATGGAAGTTAATTGACAAGGGCACTTTCTCAACTGTACCTTATTCCATGAGATTGCAGTTGTAACTATTTTTCATTAAATCGCTAAAAGTCCTTTAAACCAATTTTCATAAAATATGATTTTAACGTTGTCTGTAATGCCATGCAGTTTTCTCCATGACACTTTAGAAAATTTTACAATCGTATTCAAATTTGTGGTTTCGTTGAATGTTGCAATAATAAGATTTATCGTCAGAATCATTTAAGAACACGTGAGTGCCATGTCAGTGTGTGACAAAAGTAGTGTATATATTTTTGAACATTGTGAATCATGTATTTTAATTAATTACCACAAACTCCAAATCTTTTGTTTGCTAATTATCAAATTCTTTTAACAACTGAGAAAGCACCTTTGCAACCTACAACATGGAAAGAGAAGGTTTGAAATGATCGTGAGAAAAAGTGGTGTATATTCAGAGGTTGGTCAGTGGTCAGAGTTTTTTTTATAAGTATATGATTAGAGAATTGAATGATTGAAAAAGAACTACCTTTCACTTTGGAGTTGGTTGAACAGAGGCTGAATGAGAAGTAGTGTGAATGGATTTAAAAAGAAAGAAGGGCTCTCATCTAAGAGGGATCAAATGTGGGAACATAATGGGCCCTAATGGAGATGGGCATTTTGAGAGGGACTCAACTCAATAAAGGAAACTCGTTTTAACGGAGTCAAGCGAACTGATCTGAAAGTACTCTCTTCTCTCTCTCAGATATTATTTGTGTAGATGGACATGATATTATGTATAGGAGAAAGTCTCTGTATTGCATTCATTCATCAGTTCACTTTTTGTACACAAAGGAGTCAAGAGGAGAAAGGCCTAGAGGAAATAAAGAAAGCCCAAAGGTCTACGACAGTGTTTATACATTTTCTGTCCTTCATTCAATAGTTGACATTATATACTTTCACCTTATGGTTCACATTGCATTGCATTGGCAAGCCGGCTGGGTACTTTCACTAACCACAATCAATACTCTCTCTCTCTCCAGTCTGTTTGGTCTCTCCGGGCCATCCGTATTTGTTTGTTTGTATGAAATTGTATCAGATTTAGGTATTTCCCCAGAAGATATAGTTCCAAATAGATAGACATGCAATGCATGCTTATGCGGGTTGTGTTCTGTCTGTCTCCTGCTGTCCAGGCCAAACCAATACAAACCACTCGTCTGAAGCTGAGATAATTGTAACATTTTTTAGATGTCCACCTCATTTCGATAGAGTTGGAAACTACACGATTGAAATACCAGATGTTTTCAAAGGATGGGGGCAATGCTGGAATTAGCTTGAGATTGTGACCAAAGGCTGCCTTTTCGTCCCTTGGGAATCTCTGCCAGGTATTTTATAAAACGAGTGTATTTATATGTATGTGGCTTTGAAAATGTCTATTATAGCTTTAAGAGTGAACTTGTCTTTCATTTCCTGTGTCACTGGCACCGGATGAGAAAATTGAGCACGTGATAAATTCTACAGATTATATGAAGAACAATTTTTTTGAAGCTGCAGCCAACATTATGCCTAGAAAAGATTGATTGAAGTGTATTCACAATGTCTCTACTGTCAATATCAATTTTGTTGTTTTTCAAGCTGCCATTGTGACGAAATATTTAAAAGTGACTGAATAAGTTAACTTTGACAACTTCAGAGGTTTCATTTCATTGAATTAGCAATCACTTTTATAACCATTAAAGCATGCATGTATAATGCATAGAGATTTAGATATTTCTTACTAGTTGAACTTGTGAGTGATACTTTGATTGCAGTTTTGTTGAAGTTTTGTCATTTAGCCCAATGGTAATATTGCTTCCTTTTTACATATAAGACAAATTCAGGTTCAAGTGGTAGTTCGAGTTTGCAATTAAAAAACTTTATGATAGAGTATTGAAAAACAACGAAGACAAATATGATAACGTGCAGAAGAGTCTTGCTATACCCAGACCAGACAGACTTTACGAAAATCCCATGCAATGATCATCATCATAAACATTTTGCTATGATCTAAAAACCATAAAAAATTTTTTCAATCATAACTTTAAAAATTACGTTCATCACATTCTGAAAGAATGCTGTCATTTCATTTTATTCCTCAGAAAAATGATAATGAATCAGTGTCATTAAGCAAAAGTATATTTCCACTCCATAGCTGATATAACACAAATAGTATTAAATAGCTTATCTAAATGGCTATTAAGGCTTTCTCCGTTTCCCCTCCTTGTTTCAGAAAGGCCACTTAAGTAGGTAAAGTGAAGTGGGCAGAAGTAAGGAGAAAGTGCAAAAGGGTTTCGTTCAAGTCATGAGACTCGTCAAGTGGAGAATTCATGTAAGAGAGAGAATCAAGGTGTGAAGTGGAATCCCTTGTTGGACTGTGTGGGGTGGATGAAAGTAGGCACTCATGTTAGTAGAGCCCTCCGTACCTTCCTTACTGACTTACGACCTTGTACTTTGTACATACGATATTTGCAGGGAAGTGTAAAGTCAACTCAAGGTTGTTTTCCCACACACCATCACGTCAGATTACCCTCGTCGATTTTATTGAGAAGGTTAGATTGGATGGGGAAAGATAAGATGAGATTTGTAAAAGATCAGTAGAAAACAACGAGAGAAAGGTGGAGAAAAGTTGAAAGTGTGAATAGGTCACACCTCCAGTACAAATCCATACGATCTGTGGCCCTAATCCGTCTATATGTGCATGCAGACGGGTGGGTCATGTCTTTTTGTTCAAAAACGACCATTTTCATCTTATCCTTGTTTTCATATATTGCCCTTTGTCGTAGTCTCCAGATTATTTAGATAAGAAAAACATCTGTAATTTCTCAATTTGATTAACATTCGATTAAAGAATGACTTCAAAGTAAGTTCAATAATTGGCACATTTTGAGTATTGTCTTAATTAAATTACTAAATGAAGGAAATATCAGAAATTGGTTGACTGACATTGTTGTTTTCCAAAGGCCACGACAGTCTCTAAGGATAGGAAGGAACAACAAGCAATCTTTCGTATTAGTGATGCTATTGATATCAGAAATTGGAGGATTGTGATTGGTATTGCGGAGTAAGGGAAAGAGAGGGTGAAAGTGTTAGGACAATGAGAAGAGATACAAAGGAGTCGGTGAGACCAAAGAGTCAAGTGAAAGCGAGTCCGCCAGCTGATTGTTCATATAAATGCAGGGGCACGTAAAGCAGTTTTCCTTTCCACTTTTGTCAGGGAAATTGCTTGGAAATTTTTTCTTCTTTTTGTACGAACTGAGAACAGTCAAATCTGTCTTATTTCTATCTTTACTCTTCCTTATGTTCACTGGATGTAATGGACGTATGTCTATATCCTATAGGTAAAGCTATGTATGTATTCACTTGATATCTGAGACGAGAGAATGAATACAGTCATTGTATTTTTAAAATAAAAACTAACGATATCAGAAGGATGCATCTTACCTTTACCATACCTTGTTTTGTGTCTGGTTCTAGTGTTCAAACGATTTTTTATAAGTTGCTTAAAGTTTCTGAACACTTTAGATCGTTACAATTCTTAAGACTTCCTTTTTATTTATCTTATTACTAATCTTCCCTTGTTTTATTCATATTCTCATGTTTTTTAATTTTCATAAACATAACACTTAAATGCATGCTCGTGGTCATAGTGGCACTGGCAGGTGACCTTCATAATGAGTGACGAAATTGCAAATTCTGAAAATGAATTAGAAAGCTTTCAGCTTGAAAGATACCACACCTCTTTATCCCGACGAAAATAGTCGTGACAGATACAACCGCTAAATCTACAGTGATGAGAGTTTGCCTAAACTTAATGTATCTATCTGTCCCTTTACAGAGCAATATGTTATTAAATTGTTATTATCATTAGGATTACACGGTGCATTACATATTTCACGAGTGACGATAAGATAATTAATTAATCATACTGAAGAATCGATAACATGTACAAACTATATATATTTCAATAAATATAGAAATTATCCACAAGGTAAGTTTATCTCCAAACCAACCATACTAGTGGAAAGGTTCGAAACAATATTATTCATAATATCATCGAGGTATAATTAGGCACAGTAGCGTAAATTTAGTACAACTCACTCAGTACTTAGGTAGGAGGATTGGTGTTTGTGACCCGGAGTAAAACTCCCGGAGAGAAAGTTCATCCCTGGAAATTATAATTTTATTGAGTAGAGAGAGTCAAAACGGGAGAAGGAATGAGGTTTTGGTTCACTTTAAGCCGTCAATAGGAATTACGAAAGTTGAATGGCTTGAGACTCGAGAGAAGAGGATTATTGTTGAATAGAGTTGTAATCCATCTACACTTTCATACATACATAACTCCCATTGCACATTTAATGTACTTTTAATCTTAAGCACACAAGCAACCAGAACTTCCACAACTGCATTAACTTAGCCTATAGTAGACAACACCCCTTTTCCCTTTTACCTCCAACCTTAAAGGGTTGAAGTTAGCTGGGGATAATATTATCCATGTTTGAATGTATTGTTAGCTGTAGGGTCAACATACAAGAAAATCCTTCCGGCAACATGGAATATTATGAAAGCACTTTCATTTCCCAACCCTTCTATTCCTCAGCTCTATTAGTTTAGGTCCCACAATAGAATTATTTATTTATACTCTAAAAGGCCCATTTTCCACTTTTTAATAAAATACCCCGTTTTTAATTGCTAAGCCAAGATGTCCTCCAACCCTATTGTATAAGTGACCTCGGTCTAACGTTAATTCATCAAATTGCAATTCAATAAACCTTTTATTTCATAAGTTGTTGAAGTAAGCAAGTTTAAATTGTTGGGCTAAACTGGATATATAGTGGAATAGATCCCGTTTCGAGGATGAATTGGATGTTTTAGTAGTTGCTTCAACATATCAGTATGGAATATCAGATTGTAACATCCTAATTACCAATAGTTCAGTACAGTATTAAGAAGAGCTTTAGTTTATACGTCCGGATTTTGTGGAAAACCTCTTGTGATCTGTGAAGCTTCTGGATTAAACACTTAACCCGCAAAGGCATGGCATACATATCTGTGAATCTATCCTAAATAACTCTTGAGTAAATCTAAATTAAGCTTCTCATTCTGTTCAAAAACAACTTATCTATAGTTACCTCATTACAAAGTGATCTGCCACGGTTTACTTTTCCCTGTCTTTGTCCTTTCACTCTGTATTCTACCCCCGAGTGTAATTGAAATGTTTATTTCTACTACGGTGACAAATTTTATCGATTATATTATTCCTACCTGTATTTCAATGGTTTAATTTAAAATTGATTTTTACGTCGACTGTAAGCGAAATAAGAACGCTTGTTTTATTTTTAAACAAAACAGCACTTAAAATACATCAGTTTAAAAAGTTTATTATGTATTCATGCGACTTTCTTAACACACATCCAGTTGTAATACAAAATTTTTATTTGCCCCCATGACCTCTTTCCTTCGCTACGTTTTTAAAGCATTTCACTCAGCAAGCCAAAATTTCCCATAAATCTTCTAAAAAACTGAGGAAGAAACTGTGCCTTAGAAAAAAAGAATTATTTTCCGTGTTGAACATGTTCGCTGTATGCAAGCAATAATAAGTTATTAAACTAAAGATGTAGAAATGATATTTGTGGGAAGTTCATGTCTTACTGAGTAAAGCCTCTTAATCTCATTTAAAATTGAAATTACTCAAGGCTGAATAATGGACAGAGATCGAACCAAAACAAAAGAAAGGAAGTGAAAGAAGATTTTATGGTTTAAAACGATGAAATAAATTTTTGTCAGATTTAGTAATGAATTCAGACGTCAAGGGGGAAGGAAAGGGGGCACAGTTGGAAATTTCCGGTAAAGAAAGAGTAAAATCCTTCAGAGAGTTTGCTGCATGGAGGACAGCTCAAGTCTTCTCTAGTTATACATTTACTACACTTATGTCAGATTCAGGCTTAGTTAGTTCTTCATGATCCACTCACAAGTCTCGTGCTTTTTATTTTATTTATCAAATTTATAAAAAGCCCAGGTGTTCAGCAACACTTTTTTAGACTTTGTCTTATCTTAAAGTCTCGATTAATCGAATTAGAAAATCCCTAATCTTCGTTCTGGGTTCTTAACTTGATATAAAAAATTTTGTCTGTATTGCATTAAGCTTTATAAACATAATCAATGTCCCAAACTCTTCCATATGTA
>JAQFYJ010000813.1:0-11316 GCA_034694685.1 Isotoma anglicana | reverse complement strand
GGTCATCATTTTCATTCTTACTAAATCTTCAATACCTTTGTTGTTTTGACGAGAATCTCCTAAAAGATTGCCATTTTTAAGACAATCTCTCTCAATCGCCCTGTTATCCTTATCTGCGTTTTTTGACCTTCATAAACCTGTTTTTCTGCATCAAAACGCTGGTACTACGTTCTTATTTTGTTTTTTTATTATTTTCCTTTTTTATCCTATCGTCGTCATTTCTCTACAATGAACTACCTACATAGTTGAGCTTTTTTTTTCTCTCAGCACGTGTTTCTTTACTTCTGTGGTCTCTTTTCGCCTTCTTTTTCGAATTCTTTATCTTGGATAATGATTGTTCTTGGTTTGGTAATGGTTGAGGACATTGCTACGTCGGCATCTACGATCCTCTTGTTTGAATCTCCCAAGTTCAAAGCATTTGGCTCTGGAGTTGGATATGGTAGCTCATCTGATATAGCTTCGGCGTCGTTGGTGGCAATTGTTTCATTCTGTGAATGAGTCCGTTTTGAAATTCTTCAGACACCTATATTGTATTTTAAAGGATTAGCGATTTTTTTTATACTGCTGTTAACTTTCTGTAAAACTTATTTGGGACTGTTGGAATTAGATAGGGACAGATTGAATTAAATTTGGACTCTCTGAATTGAATTAGGACTGTTTAAAACCAATTAGAACTTTTTGAAACAAATCGACTAGGATAAACCATTGAGATATACGGGCAAAAATAGATATTTTTGAGAACACTGTTCTATTTTATTTTACACAAAATTGGGACTTAATCTAATCAATATCTAAGAGTTTCAGCTTTTCTTTCTCGAATATTATCGGTTAAGTAGTGTTCTTGGTGCCTGATACCAAGCGGTACGGAACCCTTCTTTACGTTTACATTGCATTTTCTAGTAAGTAATTATGACTCATCATCATCATCAATTAACCAATCATATTAATTCATCACCATGTGAGTCCTTTTTTGGTCAATATAAGATTTGCAATATTTAATCCAAACATCATACGTGTACTTATTTCATCACAAAGCATTATCATTCATTAACCCGGATATAACCTACATAAGTGTAGAAGTAGACTTGTCCAACTAATTGAAGGACTTTTAATGATTTCGTTTTTATTCTAAAAGTACACTTCTCGCACTTTACAAGAATAAACACAAAATACAATTCTTCTTTTGCACGGTTGCTTTATTGTACACCTACCGAGAACTAATCTTTTAATTAATCTCTTACCCAGTCTATTGTTATCTTTTATTTTCAGTTTCTCTTCTAACTCTTCTCTCTTTAGTACAATATCTTTAACGCTGATTCCAAAATCTAATCCTTTCCGAGAACAGGCAGTTACAAGCTTTCAATCAAATAAAAACTCCCGAAAATATTTTACTTAAAATGATTTTTAAAAGTATGAGCTGTTATTTAACTGATTTAAGAAATTATAGTAAAATTGAAATAATTTAAGTAAGAAAGAAAATGGTCAAAAAACTTACTTGATAGAAATACAATTTGATATTTAGCTCGTTTTTAAGCTTGAGAAATCATCATTACCAGTATGCAGTCCAGTCCGTCTGACTAATTCTGACAAAGGCCTTTATCAATTGACGTAAAATTCTGAACACATGGTACCATATATAATACAAAGGGCGAGCTCCAAAGTGACGGTACTCATCTCCCATCTCAATGCTTTACGCATGCTTTAGATGATATTCCTATAACATACATCTTCTTAAAATATTAGTAATAATAAGTTTTAATACAGAAGAATCTTTAGCATGTAACATGAATTGTCCTATTTTCAGTTTCAAGATTATTTTGATAAAATTATCAAAGCAAGCATGAACACCAATACACGGTTCTGGAGGGTACTAAGACAGGTATAAATCCGTGAAAATTGCTTACCGACAAATATGCCTAGTTAAACAAATGTTTTAAAACACTCAAATTTGAAATATTTGTTGCAAAATCAAATTAAAAATAAAAACCTTAATCAACTTGAGAAATGAACATTTAATTAAAAATCCAAATCAAGATTTATGGTTAAGAAATAATATATGTATGTCCTCCAACAGTTCTTGCATTATATAAATTACTGAATTTAATTATATTTTGAATAATATTTAAAATTGTGAAAAAGTGTGTAAGTATCTATGCACTGTGGGGCTTCTTGGCTCCACATAATAATCACTTTTGTACTTCGACTTCTATGTAAACTAGAACTTAAGATTTATTATTCCAGAGAGAGAGATGTTTCTTTGAAAAACAATTAAACTTTGTTGACTATATAACATCTACGCTTGACCCACGCCTTGCCAAGAGGCTTGGCGTGGGTCCTAGACCAATCAATGACTTTTGGACAACCGTCTTATTTTGTGATTCACCCAAGTCCCAAAAATTCTCAGTCCCAATGCTAATTATCTCTCTCTTTAATTATGAGAGTTATTTTTGTTTTTTCTCAACTTGTGGTCTGGGAAAAAATTATCGTCGCATGATTTTTTCCCATAACACATAATTTCGTAGAGGGATTCGTAGTATTTTTTATCGTTTGTCTGACAATAGGGCCCTATCTTCCCCCCATTTTAAGTTTGATCACCTCATCAAACACTAAATTAAAACAAAATAATCTTTTAATTGAGGGCAAAAAGAGCTACGAAGCCAAATAGATTGCTCATGAAAACGAAAAATAATTTGGGAAATTAAAAACCTTCAAGGGAGGTATTGTTTGTACAAAGCCGTGTGTGGCCATTGAAGTATACCACATTTTTATGACTAACACTACAAAAATGTGGTTAGCATTCAATCTGCCTTGTGAAGAATATTTCGCATCAGTAAGGATGACATTAATCCTGAATCCTTAGTCAGAGAAAGTACCTCTCTTTGGCAATTAATAAATATCATGAACGAAGGTTATCTTTAAGTTAACCAAAAGTTTCATACCTTAGAATCAATAAACTCAACAGCTTATCATAATGTTTAACTTCATACGATAATTTTCTCCATTTTATTGTCTATCAACATCTATTGACTAAAGGTAGCTAACGCTATTACAATGATGAGTGGACTGCTAATTTTGACTGCGGAGAAGTACAGGCTAATGGCCATGTACAAAAAATTGTAAAATTTCTTCGACATATTGTTCTCTAATTTTAACAGAATATTTCAAATATCGATAATTTTCGTAGAAGCAAACGCAAATAAAACGAATTGGATTATCCTGCGTTCTGTATTTAGATCATATATATGTTTCTTAAAATTTAACACCTAATTTTACCCCTTAGCCTGTAGAGAACCCTTTTACGTATTCATTCTGCTACCATACTCGTTTAATTACTTATAATCTTCATTTTAACCTTAGAATGAACAGGTCCCTTTTAAAATGACCACAGAACGTTTCCGCAGGACTTTGTTTAGTTTCTGTAATTTAAATTTCGAAATGGAGTTGGAATAGGGCCACGAAAAATGTAGTAAGCCTTATCTAACTTTTGACTTCGTATGTTCATAATCCAGCATACCATAAAGGATAAGACAGTTCCTTTTCCGTTTTTCCTTTTCAGCATATTTATGCTTAAGACTATGGAGTACCAGGTATACCATTTTAACATTTCCTGAACGGTCCGGACGAGAATTAAGACTGTGATGATTCCTAGCTTGAGCGTTTGCTTTAGTAGACTCTCTGAAAAATCAAAAGATAATCTATGAGAAGTTTTATCACTCTCGATCTGTGGAGTTTTGGAGTTCAAATCCATGAAGAAGAATGGATGAGAGAATTCTGGCTATCATCTTTCTAGCTGACTAAATTAGGACTAGACCTTCAATTGTGGGATTACTCTAAATTCGGACTCTTCCAAGGTCCCTTCAAATAAAATCTAAGCTCTGCAGAACCCGTCTTTCACCTACAGACTATGTTCCACCCAAGACGACCTAGTAAACTTCTGATCTCCCCAATATTCCATTGAGCTGAGAAGAAAGAGTCTGGTCCAATTAGTTTAATGCATGTGCTAAAGTAAAGGAAAGAGTTTTTCCGCCGCAGATGTGCCTCTTAAGCCTTTCACGATACTTCTCGTGATCCCTTGTCTAGTAACAAAAATTATTCAAATTTCTCTTTCCGACCAACACCTTTCCACCTTCAGTTCGATTGTTCTGGAAGCCCGTTTCTTCCTACTGCTGGATTTTACATTTTCCATACTGCAACATAGACCTCTCTAGCCTATCTAACAGGGTATCTCAACGGTAAATATCTCCTTCGCTCACAATTGCAATAAGGAGAAAGTATTTGTTTATGACTTCGGTCCAAGGGCTTATGGCAAAAAAGGCTCCTAAGTCCTTCGAGTTAGGATTATAATTTTATTTATTTTGCAAAGAGACTACAGTTTCAGGGTAACTCATAAGAAGGGAAGAAGACTGGGCCTTTTGCTTGTCTGATGTGCCTGCCATGCTGGGTCGTACTGACTTAATGACGAGATATGCGCTATTGCAGAAGTTTTATATTCATAATTTTTTAAGAACATTAGATCTACAACTTTTATGTTAGGGAAATCTCGACACCTAACCCTTCATATTCAGCGCTTTAGAATCCCTCTGGTTGTTTACCTGATGTTATTTAATAACATCACAACAAACTTAAAAGGATTATTCTAAATAGAAGATGACAAGACGATAACATGAAGCTGAACCCAATAATACTATTTAAAGTGCGTTTAGGAATACAACGAAGTTCAAATTATTTTTAAATGGTGATTTCAATTTTACTTGACAACTTTGATACATAAATGTTACTGTAGAGGATAACGAATCATGTATAACCATAGACCGTGTGTAATTGTAATTAATTTTATTGCTATATTTATAAATTTAAAAATTGTGTGTCTCTATACACATACAAACCAAACGAAAAAATTATTCAAAGAATGTGAATAAAATAATTAAAAACTATTCGAAGAATGTGAATAAAATAATTAAAAACTATGCAATTAATGAAGCAATTTATAATTCATGAGACACTTATAGTAGGGACGAAGGAACGGGTTGTTAACTCGAAGGTTCTGTCTCCTCATTCCTGCTACAACGGCCTCTTCATCAGCTTCACGGCGTTGTCTCAGGCGGACAAGAGGGTGTTGCCTAGCCAAGGCTTCCAGCACCAAAGCAACCATTGACTCCACCATATGCCCCAGCATCAAAAGAATAAGGGCCGCCTGTACAGCTAGTTCAAAAGACAACACCTTATATTACTTAACACTCTTTCATCAAACTATGAATATTATTCCCCAAATGGGACAGCAGCAGCTTTGTTGTAAAATCTTCCACTACTAAACGAGTTCAAATATTCAATCTAAACATCAGAATGCTCTTGTCATAAGATGTTAACGTTATGGAAAAAGGTCGTGAAATTAGCTTACACAACCATTAGGCACAATGTAGGCGATGTAGTACAGGAACATCTTAGTTCCATGCTTAAGTGAATTTAGGTCCTCGTATGACCTTTTCCAAATTAACCACCAATAATTTTGGTAGCCTGTTGGGCCTTCCTTCGCTGATGACCCTCGGACGCCATCAAGGAAAGGAGTTCCATTCTCATGGTTGATGGCAAGAGTGGTCTTCATAGAGGCATCCTCTTGCACTACAGGTCACTTCATCGAGCCATCCCGGACAATCAGTACCTGATACCACCCTTATATATTTTAGCAAACTTATACTTATGAAAACTCAAAATTTAGCTTGTTTAATGTTAATCAGTCACGTGAAATAATGCACGAAGGTTTCTGCAGCAAATTTAAATGCCAAGGGTTTAAAAAGTTACTAAGAGTTTAAATTTTCTGGAAAAAACAAATAAGAATTACCTTCCGGTATGGGTACACAGAACATCCTAACATCCGAAACATGTCTAGGCCCTAAAGATAAAAGTGTAGTCATATCGGTAATGTGCAATTAATAATAAAAGGCTCAGTGTGACTCAAAAATAGTTATAGTATTAAGTATATTTGCAATATAAATTTTATGTTTAAAGCTGGGCAGTTAATAGACACTAATTTGTGTTTTATTAGTTTTATATGAAAGTATTCATGGCCTCTCTTTTTTATTGAATTATTTTGAATTTACGTAACTCTGATACCAAAATAACTTGTTTAAATTATTTACATTAGTTTTGAAAAAACATGAATTATATGAGTCCAATCTTCAGGAAAAGCGTTTGGGGTTTGTGTTGCAGACAAAGGCATCTGTGCAATGCAATCGGATTGTCGGACCTGTAATAAAAATAAGAAACAGTGGTGGGAACCCAGGTTGGGTGTAGAATTCCACCAAATCACCACATTAGATAAACTTCTTCTGATGATTGCTTGGGTTCATCGAATAATAAAAATCAAAGAACTCAAGTTATGTTTTGATAGTAAATCAATAGGTGTAAACATATGAAAACTGACACTAAAAAATATGGAATAAAACGACAGACATGTTTTTAAATCTAATTACTATTCTTATAATTACACAGACAAGTGGAAAAATGTAAGATGTTAATACATGAAAACACCACTTTTAACTATTTTTCATATTAATCAATCTACTTCCATTTCGTTGTCGTTTTTAAAACCCCCATCCAACATGTCATTTGCTTCAAATGGGTCCAAACCTTGGTAAAAATCAGCTCCTTCATCGATATCGTTATAAATTTGCAAATGTTGATCGTCCTCTTCGTTAAGAACTTCTTTATTTCTCTGATTTACTATTTTGTTGGACAAGCTTGTTGTGTCGTGATCCACAAGGCTCTTTCCTTTAAGCAACCAGCTTGTTATGTATGGCATCACGTTAATTTTTTGTGCATCTTGAGGCAAATTTCGTATGATTCGTAGGATGCAATCCGCAGTTTCCACGTTCAATGAAAGCCTGTGTTCCGAAAGTGTAGGTGACTTGACTAAACATTCTTTCAATCTCGATCACTTCCGAACATATTTTGAACATATTGCCTTGAATTTGAAGTTCAGTCGACGGTATATTTTTCTCTGATATGGTGGGAATATGCCAACATCTAATCGGGCAAAAGAATTTTCGGTTCTTTGCTGCTCTCGTCTAAATTCGGCAATGACACGCCAAAGTGCAGGCCTCGAACATTTCATCTTTAACTGAAATTTATTATGCCATCCTTCCAAAAGGTTTGTTGTCGTAAATACTCAAATATTTGTATGTATGTTATGACGGGAAGTAGAGCTTTTACGATTTCAAAAGCCTTTTCAACATGTCTGACAGGTATAAATGCCATAGACGTAATCAGTCTACAGTACCGTTGTAAAGTACTTGCTTTTTGTCCCAACCTCAACCCAAAAAATTGAAATAATTGATCTCTCTAATAATAGATAATACTTTTTGTACATATTGGTCACTTTAAACTATTTTTGGTCAGTTTGAATAAATCATATTGAAAGTGACTAATGTGGTTTTTCTGTCAAAAACGCATTTTTTAAAGTGACTAATTTTGGTCACTTTAAATAATGGAATTTTGGTTACTTTAATTTTGGTCACTATCAACGGCTACCGTAGACAAAGCTCTAAATGTCTGTAAAAATTCTGTGCAAAAAGAAGACATGTTTAGTGCATAAGCGTTGTCTCGTTGACTCCACAAGCTAAATCAACTTCCTCGAAAACATCAGACATAAAACTAAGCCACGATGGGTAGTGTTTTGATTTCATTTTTTGAAGCAAGTCCTCTATTTGTATTTTCCTCGCCGGTGATGTTAATGGATCTGTAAGCATTCAGTCTAACATTGTAATAATGTGTTCGTAGAAAAGAAATACTTTTTTAATTAGTTTTGACCATGTGTGAGTCCATCTGATCTCTGTGGACTTACCATGATCGCTAAATGCAAGGCATGAACGTGGTGTGCATGGCTTTCCCTATCCTGTAATAGTAGATAATGTAGAGCCCAGAAGGAAATAAAAGTGTTGATCCGAATCTTTGTGAAGCGTTTTTCCTTTCAAATTTGCAAAGAGGTACATATCCAGCGTTTCACAGCTTATTTCTGCTATTCTGTATTCATCTTGATCATCGGCTGTGTACCTCCCCTATGCGCAAGTTTTCATTGTTTCAACGTATTGATGTCTTCTATGTTGTAAGTTTGGTTCTGTTCCTGCATTGTTTGGCAAGATTTTTAGTTCACCGAAAACCATCCTGCACTTGTTTTTAGGAAATGGAGGATACGATGTTGGGTCCAGAGCATGTGGAGGTTTTGAATCCACCTTTTCTGCCTTGGACTGAACTTATATTTGTCGAATCGGTGTATTCTTGACCATAAGCCTGTTGCAGCAATATGTTTATGAAAATGATCAAAATGTTTTTGCAAAAATCCATCTTCAATAAATCATAATTGATTGCATATAAACATATGCGTAATTGTAGTTGAAATATACTTTGCCAATTCGTATCAAACGTTGCTGTGGGCGTTTTCTCGAATACAACGACTGCATCGTTGCCACTAAAAAAATGCGGTACTAAAAATGTCACAGGGGTCAAACATCTTTCTCTGAAACTCCTTTTTTAACTGTTTACAAAGTTAAATCTTATTTCCTCTGAATCAAATCTATATATTAAAAAATTGATTCAGTTGATAAAGTAAAAAAGGAAGTTTTAACTGTGTGACATTTAATAATAAATGTTTCCAAAGGTTAAAAGCGTTTACAAATTCCCTTCAATGAATGTTTTTTTAAATCGTTGGAAATGCTTTTAAAAACTTTACATAAAAAATTGCATACCCAAAAAAATTTTCCAATTTAGAACAAAAATGTTAATTTCAGTTATTTTAAACACTTTATTCCTTTTTAATAATTAACGATTGTAGAATTGAAAATATTTGTATTTTATTTATTAGTGGAGAGAAGTTTTCATGCAAAGAATTAAGAGACGAATCAACTTTTTCGACGTTTCTTTTTCTCTTCTACTCGTTTTAGATCGGTTTAATTCATATGTAAATAGATTAGAACATTTTATTATATTGCAGCATATAGATAAGTAAAGCTTAGAGGATTTTCTTGTAACCTATTTAATGTTAATTCTCTAGGAGTACTTTACCTACTCCAAGAGAGTTTAAATTAAATAGGATACATTACATAGATCCTTTCATCTTATGTCCGATTCTTTATAAAATCTTTCCATGAGAATGGATGCGTCATTGTCATTTATGTGTCTATTATAGAATCAGACACATAAAGATTTTAGACATCACTGTACTATGTCCACAAATGTCCCTTTTTAAAGTAAACCAAACCTATACTATAGTATCTCTTAAATGAGAGACAGTTCATTTGGAGTCAGTCTTCAAAATGTATATATGCAAATTAAAATTGAAAAAATTCAAAGATAAAGATAAAATATGCATAAATCAGAATTGCACACGTAACTTTGTTTCGTGTGGGTATTTTTCATAGAAAAAGTATCAGCTTGCCCCAAAAAATTTTTTTTGCAAAAGTCCGGAAAAATCTAAATAGGGCTCATTGGCAAAATCCAATCTCGATTTCAGATAGACGTTGCAAAGAAAAGGATAGAATCCAATCGGAAATTCGTGTTAAAGGAGTCTGACTTTTTATCATCGTATTCTCAAGAAGTAGGACGTAATTACAAACTTAACTTTTCCAACCTGTTTAGCGGCCATCAATAATTCCAATGACGAATTCGTAAGAACTCACAAATGTAGTGATTTATACTGCCCATCAGCTATTGGCATTTCTTCTCAGCCGAAGGTTGGAGAAACGAGATCAAGTATTGCGTCAGACGAGGTGGACCTAGCCAATCTGGTTATTCGGCTGTAAGTAACACCCCATGCATAAATTCTCCTTTATACGAATATACCATTCTGCAAAATGAATGCAATGAAGACTTAGGTTACATCGTTCTTCACGAAATTTTTCTGTTCAACGCGTATCAAAGAGACAGAGTAGAATTTGTTGAATTGAATGGTAACAAAGTATGGGAATATCGTACAAAAGAAGAAAGACCAGTTAGTTTAAAAGGAGTGAAAGTGATGTGTTTTGCAGCTGTCACAAAACAGGGATTTATGGTTGCAAACCTTAACAATATTAACTTTCCCCCAAATGTTATTTTAACTATTACTAGTTCACATGTTGGATATGATTATTTTAATTATTTGTGGGTAGCAGAACATATCAAGCAACATAAACTATTGCTCGATGGGACAGATGAACCAATTGTAGTTGTTCTACGCAGGGATCCCAAAAATCCAACTATTCCATTAGACCACTGGAAATTGTTAAACCTTCCCGGAGGAAACAAAAAAGTAAAACTCTTAGATTTAATAAAGGCTGTAAAACGCGATGAGCAGATTATAGATTTGTTTGAGGTTATACAAAAGACAATCGTCAATGTTCAAGTATACGGAGATCGAATAAATGTTGACCTTAGTTATTTGTCAATTTTATCTGATAGTTTTAAATTTGGATGTAATTATGTACTAACCGAAGATCGACACAATGACAATCAGCCAATGAGCTTGAATTATTGCAAGCCTTCACCCTTATTTACCCCTTTCAAACCACACATTTTTAAGTTAGGAAAACCAACAATGGGTAGCAAAAACGAATGTGATGCTACCAAGCCGTTTATTGTAGACACGTTGAAACATAAACCTGATGAGCAATACTTATACGAAACAGTTGTTGATACAGATCAACCGACAGACGAACAGTCATGTCCAAAACTGTCAGATCCAAAGGTAGCAGATTTAATAAATCAGATAAACGCCGAAATAGACGAGTTAGTTTACGTTGTAAACTTTCCATTTGAATTTCTTTCTCACCAATGAAACTGGCAAATCGTCTCTTTATTCGGGTTAGCTCGTCTGTTATGTCAGCTATCTCTTTATTTACCAATGGCAATTCTTCTGCTGGTGTGACATAAACCTGAGCTTCTGCAGTTTCTAGTATTTTCTGTAACCTAGCTACATCTTCATCGTGATCATCCTTCGTCTGTGACTTCTGAAACTTAAGCTTGACATTTTGTTCTCGAACGTCGTCCATTTCTTCATCATACTTCAAGGCTATTCATCTTTCATCTTTGAGAAGTTCTGACGCTACTGAAGACACTATTGACATCGTCTTTGATTTTTTACTTGACACCTTTCTAGCACTCGCAAGTTCGTCTAAGTTATTTACTCCTTTAGGGTTGTCAGGAATCTTACCCTCGCCTAAGTCCTCAAACCCGGAATGAACTCTAAAGTTTTCTGCGGATTAAAAGTTAACAATTTTGATCCTACTGGTGTCGAAGATGCCTGCATGTCCTCGAACCCCAACCGCTGTGGTGGTGGCTGAGGTATTG
>JAQFYJ010000812.1:0-11324 GCA_034694685.1 Isotoma anglicana | reverse complement strand
TCATAACTAAGTTTTTATGCATAAAATGTGCTTCGTCCTAACATTTCTATGAACAATGTAGATTGTGTAGAGCTGTAGCAATATTAGCCTACGTATTTTCACTTGATATTGGCATCAAAGAACTTGAGCTTATTCTCACTCTTCTTTTCTCTATTCTATTCTGTTAGTTAAGTCAAGCAAAGTTGAAATCTTTAAATTTTGCTTAATATCTATTTTCTTTGAGATATGAACTAAATTCTTATCTAGATGAATAACTCAGCGTGCAAGGTTACGCCACATGCGTTGAGCTTAAGAGCTGAGATTGTAAAAGATGAGTTGGGAAACACACGCATACTAGAAAGCTTAATTCCAATCTTGACCTTTTATACTCCCATTAAATTTTACTATAGAAATGTCAACTGACTCGACATTTTCATTTTTGACTTGAACACCAAGGCTTTTGTTTATACTGTATGTTCTTGGAAATGATATGAATCTCTTTTGTTTAAAAATACTAAAACTCTACATATCTTATTTCATTTGTGCCTGTGGCTTGTGTAGTTTTAGTATGTAGAAGATAAAACTCTTTTTGAAAGGATTTCGTCTTTCAGTCGTCTGCTATTTTAGGAAATTTAAATATTACATTAGTTAAGGCTTTTCGCTGGTGAGTTATCTACTCAACAGAATTTTGCTGACAATTTCAAAAGCTGTGTCAATGAATGAGATTGTGCGTTTCTATTAAATTGGAATTGGTTTCTGATGTGGAAACAAGTGTACACGAGATTACACCGATATTTTATATCTATAAGGTCATTAGACAAGTAAGTAGTAATACAAGTATGTGTTGCATTGCAAGTGTAATCTTTGTTATATTAATAGGTTTTTATTATAGTAATGCGTAGGTTATAATTTTTCCTATAAAGTACAAGTTACCCTGGGGTTGTTAATAAATTTAATTCCAATTATTCTTGCTCGCTCATCCGAGTAAAGGCACAGCTTCATTTAATTGGCTTCTGAGTGAGAGAGAGAGCGAGAGTTGGCACTGGGAGGTCTGTCATCACTTTCCCCATTCTTCGACCCTTATCTTCATTTGTATCTGTATGTGTCGTAGCTAGCTATTTAACAGCGGATGTTCCCTTTTCTTTCCATTCTATTCAAAAACGTGAATAGGACGAACCTATCAAATTCAGCTTCTTCATTGGAAACAATTTCCATAATTGCATCGGGGTTATATGGGAATTCATATCTAATTCAAAGGGAAATCTCTCTGTCTGTGAGTTGAAGGTCGATGTAACTGACCAATAATTATAATGTCAAATTTCCAACGAAAAGTTACATCCCTCTTCTTTGCTAATAATGTATTTATGACGTCGACACCCTAAACGAAAAGTAGAGAGTATCCCTAGTTTATAGTATGACACTTGGACATAACTTTCGTTTTATTGCTCTCATAACATTGAATCTCACACGAAATCCTCCACTATATCTGGTGAGATTACAGGCAGAGTGTTATGATTAGTTTTGTAACTTTGTTGCAACTCAAGTAAAGAGTAGATCTCTTCTATTGAGTGTTAGTTATTCAACCTAGTATCTTTTGAAATTAATCCTTTTTGGCTAGAATCAGTAGTCAGGGCCGTTGGCTTCGAATTCCAGACCAAGTGCCAGGCCAGTGCTTTCTCTCTCTCTCTTGTTTGTCAAGAGACAGGGGATTGCGATTACGATTGGATTGCGAATCGGGTCTATTTGCAACTAGCTGCTGCAATGCAACATTCAACATTAGCCCTTGGCCTGGTCCCTTCCACTAGTACATAGTTACATTTACAATTATATATCGGGTATATTTGTATGATGGTGATTTGGGTTTGGTTTGGTCGGGCAAGTGAAAGTGTATTCATCCAAAAGGATGTAGTTGGACGAAGTGAATGTGTGGCTCTTAGCCAAATGGCTTCCATAGGTGTTGGAGAGGGGAGAGCAAAACCGAGTTAGAGCGTGACACACAATCCATCAAAGTGTGTAACTCGATCCAACCTGATCACATTGACTTTCTCCAAAAAAGAGAAAGCGAGAAAAAGCAGTTCAAGTTGACTTGGTCCGCGACCAACTATTCAAGTAGAATATTAGGTAGGTTACTGTACCATCAACACCAACATTTTAAGCCTGCAGGCTTATAAACTATATAAATGCCATATACTTACCTATGATGATAGAATAGAATATTCTAACTTTCTAAGCTGCGTCTGTTTTCCACCTCCAATGACACCAACGAAACCAAACCAATTCTATCATCAACACTGTAAAGTAGAATGGAGGATCTCATCCAAAAATTCGAATTTAGTAACTGCCTTGGCTTGGTTGCTTGGCATAGTTGAATTGGCTTGCATTTTATATATAAGCTTTCAGTTCCATATTCCAGAGAAGGGATTATTTCAAAATATCCATCTATTGTAAAAGCCAAGTGAAAGGAAAATTGAGCACCTCTTTCAATGTGATGATGAATAGCTAGAGCCCTTCATCTAAGTAAATGGGCATTTCCTAATTAATACTCGTCACACGCAAGGACCCAGACCACGACCAGCCCTATGGGTGGTAATATAAGACATTGAAAGCTTTCCTTGCACCACACCACATCACACATTGTAATGCTAAGTATACACAACCAGGGTGAAAATCCTACTTTAGTTTAGTCTGCATTCAATGTGCAAGCAAACAAGTGCTGAACACAATGGGCTAAGGCTTAAATACTGTATAATATACTTTTATGAAATACCTCATCAATTATAACCTGCTGAAATATAACCTATGTGTGTCTCCAAAAGTCTCCCCAGTGATTGCATGGTTTGGGTAGTCCTGCTATATTTTATGAATCGACCTCCTTGCCTTAAGTGTTAAATGCCTAGTTAATTCATCTCATGTCTATAAGCTTTGTATTGAATGTTGACTCAAAGGTAATAAAATAATAAGAAAAATGGGCACATCGTAACTGTGTACTGTATCATAAATGGTCTATACTAGAATCGTATAAAATAGTTTTTTTCTTGTAATTGCAATTGCGAGTTAACATGTCAGACATTATTGCACTACTAAGGCGTTGCGTGCGTGTCAAAATAAAACACGCCAATCAGCCCCTATCTTTCAACCTTCTTGTAATGACGATAACAACACTAGCTCATATATGTGACCCTAGTGAATATAATAAATGATGATTGCAAAAATCAATGGGTTAACAGCTAACTAAAGTAATAGAGAGGGTGGATGTAGAGGAAATCCCGAGAAAAAAAAAGATTAGCCTAAAGCAATGTCCCCGTCATAATAATATAGGGAATGATTTCTCCTCCTATAGAATATATTTCCAGTATTTGTACTCCCTTTCACCCAGTTGACATATCACATTGTCAGGAAATTTGAAAATAAAATTACACAGCGGTCATTACCTTTTAGACGGGTGTATGTATAATAAAACCGTATTCAAGTATTCATTCATACATGAATACCCGTCCGTCTACTGAATAAAACACCCCATTCTAAAATTTCTGTCTAGGTTTGATAGATTACCCCTACCATTTCGCAGAAATTGGGCTGAAAGGATCAACTACAAATCCGCAGTAAGCCTTACGGACAATTTGTAATTGTACCTCTTGTATCCTCTGTCGAAAAAAAATCCCTCCTGCCTGGTTTGGACTCAAGAGTGAACATCAAGTTTAAATGGTAGCTTATGATGCAAACTAATTAAACAAATGGAATTTAGTATCGAATGGGAGGACATTGAATGCATTGACCTCGTTTCGTTCGTTACATCTGTCCAGTTATAAGAGAAATCTGCACCGAGGGCCATTTATTACTTAACAATACTTAAGTCATAACTGCACTCTCTATGTGCAATTACCTCACGATTATTTCTTCTTTCACTTGAGTGAAACCAGTTTTTCCTTTTACCTTATGACAAAATAGTTAGCGTCAATTCAACTCATTCATCAGGGGCGTAAAACACATCTCTCTCCTGGTGTAAAGGGAAAAGCATCTTAATCTGAACTCAAAATAATTATTTTTGAGCTTGTTGAAAATTCACGTCTGTCTTTCACTGCACTGCTGACTGGTCTGGTCATAGATATCCATTTAATCTCAGGAAATTACCGGGTATAGTAGATTTCCTTTTAGATTTAAGCAGAAAAGCCGAGGAAAGGTTAGGCCGTTTAGCATTAACTTGAAACAGCTTTGGATATAAAGACAGAGATGGTTTGCAACTTTTAACCTTTATTGCAGTAATAGTGTAGTTTAGCATCAGGCAAAGACTCTTGGAAGTTGGAAGTTTCCATTGGAGGTTACCTAAAAGATATAGCTATAGAGAAAGTGAAGTCTGGAAAGGAAATCAGGATAAAAAATGGGTCCATTAGAATTGCCCTGATGTCGAGGGTGGATTACTTGCTAACTACTTATGGAAATTTTCGATGTAATGAATCAACCGTTTTTTGACTCTGGCTCTGAGCCTTATTTTTACCAATTACCTCGTCCTAGTGTAAAAGAAACTTTTTAAGAAAGAAATGAATCCTCATCTATTCATAGATTTCTTCTTTTTCATACTGAAACCTATTCAAAGATATTAGATTCAATATATGAGTATTCTGTACTATACCAAATGACTGTTCCAGATTACAATCTTTCATTCAGCTAATAGAATCATTTTCAAAGTGGGTTATACAAACTTGTAAAGCTAAAATGTAGATTCTGGAAACATTTTAGGAAAAAAAGAATGTGTATTTTCTACAAACTCCGTACATTTTCTGAGTGCAAAAGTTTAAAAAACATTTAAAGATGCGTATCTCTTGGCTCTTTGAGGAAAATCCAATTCATTTTTATTCAAATTCTCTTCATTACGTTACACAGCTCTTTTTGCATTTGCCTTGTGTACAAATACATAATAAAATACATAGGATTCGTGAGTGCTAAAACTTCGATAAAATAGCATAACATAACATAAGCAAAGACATCCTGTTGAATTTTTATAGAATTTATTTGGGAATCAAACTTCCTTTTCTTTACTCAAAGTAAAAGCTGTGTCGCATGGAGAAAATAAAGTTACCCTATTTTTCTCTGTCCTTTGATAAGGTCAAAGCCTAAAAGTTGTAGTTGCGCTGCTCTGGCTGTAAGTAAAAATAAGGTCTTACTATTTTGATCTATATTTTACCAACCAAAATACTACGTAAAAAATCTTACATTCAAGCTTACATTCATCGACTAGGTAAGTAAATGATGCTTTGGTAAAGTAAATGTAAAGTCTGAGATGTGAAGGGAGCTTAGGTTAAGTTATGCTATGTTATTACCCACTATGAAAAAGTCTTGGGTTAAGTAATAGTAAGTTAGAAAGCGTAGAAGCATGCACCCGGACTGCTTAACGATGATGTGTGAGGAATAATAAGACACGCCGATTATCAAGAGTTTCGTCAAGCATGATAATAAGAGAGATGGGTGTTACACATTTCTTCTTTTTATAATACATTCATGGATAGTTATAATGGATCTAGATCTTTACGTAAGTAAAAGTATAAAGTACTAGTTGGTGCAGGAACTTTGTTATTTTATTCTAAAATTGTATATGCAGGCAGTAAAGCAGAGAGAGAGAGGGATGAAGCAAGCCTTTGAAAAAGTTACATGAATTCTGCACTCAGCATTCTCTATCTGTATCTTGAAGGAAATGAGGGAAGCAGCTAGAGCATTCACTTCTCTAACTACTAACTAACTACTGCTGTAGAATACACTTTGCTTGAACCATGATGAAGGCAAGACATGAAAAAAATGGATAGATGAACGAGTTGAATATATTTACACTAGAACTACGGACTAGGAAGGAAAGCAAGGAGCAGAAGAAGCAATTAAGATATTCAAAAAAGGAAAAAATCTTCATTTACTCGGAGGAACCTTTTGTAATACATAGATGAGACTTCCGTTTCTTCCTTCTTTTTTTCTCTATTCTCACAAGAGAGAAATATCTCTTAGTGTTAACACTACTACTACTGACTGGTATGGTAGTGAATACTTGGTTCAAGAAAGTAAAAGAGTATCTGTGTCTACCTATCCTCTTTTGTATAGTATTAATATAGTATAGATGTACTGCTGCTGAGGAGAGAAAGTAGACGACTGAAAATGAAAGAACTCTGGTACGAAAGAAACTTAGAGAAGAAGAAAAAGTGAGGAAGACTCGTTAAATAAGTTACTCTGTATTTCTATGCCATTCCGCTTCTTTCATATACACATTGGATGGAAGTTATATTTTCTGCGTTTACATTTACACTGATGTAATGTAATGTAGGTCTTGGCTGCTGTTATTCTACAGCTATGGTATGATAGATTGGTTTGGAAATTTATTTTATAAAAGAGAAAGCTTGGCTCGACTCTGCTTGGCTTGACTGTCTCCAAGATTTTACTTTTTGTGTGTGTTCTTCAAGTACCTCAAGAAGTAGTAGTAGTATGTACACATAGTGTGTATGTGTAAGAAGTGTAGTTTGCAGTTTGTAAGAGAAAAAAGCTCTGAGATTCGATATTCGCTCTTGAGATGGCTAGACACGTTCAACTGTTTACATTCAAACTACCGTTGTTAAACTTAAACTTTAAAAGTGTATCGTATAGACTAAAAAGGTAGGCAAGGACTATATAAGGTGATATAACTTTTGTGGATTGAGAAAGCTTCATGTTAAGGAAATTTACAAAAAAGAATTTATGCAATAGTTTGCACAGTCAGAACTAGTTGATAAAGCCATAAATTGTCATACCAAAGTTGTTCTGTTCTGTAGAATGTTAAATTCTAGTGATAAAAGTTCTTTTAAAAAGTTGTATTTTAAATGAGTTAACAATTTAGTCGGGTTTGCATCTTAGTTTTTATACCTGAGAAAAATGTCTGCTTTTAAAAATATTTTTAACCTTGTAAAGGTCTATAGAACTCTCTTGCTTAATTTCTCCTCCAAGTTCAATAGCGTATTGAAGTCATCAACCCGTTCGTTAAAAGAGTAAGGCCACCCTTCGATAACTAGATTTATTATCCTTAACCATGTGTTGCACAGTTAACACTTTATTACATTTGCCACCCAGCAATATATCGTAGTACACCATACACCATAAGTAATTGTCTAGAAAAGACCACAAAAGTTACCAGCTGTGTCATTCTGTTATTAATGTACTGTTCCTATCCCACAATCCTATCAGAGAACGGCCATAACATGAACAAAGTTATTGGAAAGTTGGTAAAGCTTTAGAGACTTTGATTTCTAATGCAATACCTCTCCCGATGTAAATATTACATACAGGTTTCCACTTTACAATGCATGCATGCATAGACACAATATAAAATATATCACAAAGCGGAAGACGGATTTAATCTTTATTTCGGTAAAACTGCCCACGGGGAAAGTCAATCGATATTACCTTTCTCTACAATTACAATACTTGCACAACCAAATCATACAAGTGTATCGTCTACAATCTTCAATACAATTTTTGCACTCTAGTAAAATATCATATATTATACTATAGATTCCATTGCTGTGGGCTAAGTTAGCAAAATATGAAAGTGTTTTCCGTTGACTCAGAAGACAATAAGAATTCGTACAGCCAACCCAGACTGTGATGTGGGAGATGGGATTTAAAGAGAGAAAGTTCTACAAGTAAAACTTATATATAGTAGAAAGCGGCTGTTAAAGATAAAGTCAAAGCTAAAGCATTGATGGTTGGGAATATCCCCGCACATTCTAACTTTCTAACTCAAAGGAAATCCATATGGAATAATATAGGATTTGTTAGGATGCTGTGGATCGGACTATGGAATCCAATTGAACAGTCAAGCCTGGAGCTATTTCAAGACTCAAGTCAATAACTCTCCCTTTCCTCTCCACACATTCCTTTGTGCTTCATATTACCCTGTCATCTCGGACCTTGGACTAGGAGTTATTTTACTCTCCACTCTGGTACAAACGGACTTTCTCTCAACTCTCAAGAAAGATACCTCACTCAGAGTATACATATATAGTTATATCGATATGAAAGTTTGAACTTGAGGATGCCCAGATAGTTTCCAGCTTCTTTTAATGTTATTGGTTGGTCTTTGAGAGAGAAATTGAAATAAGGAATGTATGTCTGTAGATATTTACAAAGATGGAACAGAATGGAATGTGTTTTTTGGATTTATCCATTTAGAGAAACGCCTACAGGGGAACTTCCACGAAAGGCTGAGGATAATCGGAAAATCATAATGGAAAAATTGTTTTAACTCCATCAACAGATTGTATAGACGCACACTTATGCGATCTATTTCCATTAGACCAGATGGAGTTTGATAATTTAGGTCGAATCTTGTTAACTTTGCTGTATTAACAGAACAAAGTTTCAATCTTGTGCTTTGTTTCTCCTTCATAAATATGCCAAAATTTCAAAAAATCTCATCACAAAATGCAAATAAGTTTTATACATAATTTAAAACTATTTACTCCTCTAACGTCTAGCTATCTACAACTATAAAACACAAATGTGAAGAAATTCCTCTTCAGGGTTTCCATTTCCAGCTAAAGTACTAATATATTTACAGACATAAAATGCATTAGCTTGTTTTGATTTGATTTTACACTTGCAAATAACAAGGCATGATATCACAACAAAAAGTCACTCATGTGAAATAAAGACTTGGAAATCAATTTTTGCTACATGTTAGCTTTTTCTTTAACCCGCCGGCAGTTACAGATCAGCGAACTCGTGGACAATTTTCTAGAAGAATAATTTTTGACAAGTTAGCTTTTACATAAACCCAGACTGTTATATTATATTACATCCAATTTTACTACTCTATCGTACTTTCATTTTCATCCAAGCATCAAACATATACACAACATAGACCTATCTGTAACCAACAACTTTCCAAAGCAAAGTAGAAGTCTATAAGTGGCTTATTGCTTTAAAGAGACGAGACCAACAGTAACAGTCTTTGCCCGTCTATATGATCAACTTTGAACCATTGAACCACTGGCTGAACAGTTGACAGTACTATCAGAGGATAAAGAAGGATTCGTGCAAAGTCAACCGTAAGGATGGAATGAAATGAATGGTTGTGCAGTAGTAATATAATATACATACAAGAACAGATTGTATAATAGGCAATATAGTAAAAATACGTCCTTGGCACAGGGTTTAAAGTTACGTATTTGCAGTTTAAGTTTACTCGGTGTGGTGTGGTGTACTACTTCAAATGCATTTTCTCTATTTTTGTACTGTATATAAATACATAGACAGACACATCACATAGTGATAAAGCTTATTGAAGTAAATGGGAAAAAATAATACAGGGAAGAAGTGGAAAGCACTCTCACGTATTTTTTCACCATATGAGCAGTTTCTTTACTTTTACTATAGAGAGTAGAATACTTTCTCCAAGCCATATCCCATCATGGTTCATATCAAATCGAGCTGACTGACTGACTGATGGAATGCGTTCGGATGGATGAAAGTTTTAGACGTTTTCCCACAGATAGAATGGTACGTTAGGAGGTAGCTAAAGTACTATTTCAAGACTATTATATAACTATTACATTACACTCACTACAGAGTTACACTTTTCGTATGTTTTTTCCACCCGGCTTGGTTTTCAATGTTGACTGGAAGGAACTGACAGAAGAGTAAAGTGGAAGTTGGAACTTTCCGAGAGATGAGGAGAGTGAATAGGTATCAAAAGTTGGTTGGTGGAGAAGTCAACAGAAAGCTACTTCTGTGTACTGAATTGTATCTAGTTTTAGGCTTGTTGTAGACATTTTCGGTGAAAGTGTCTTTCTTGTATGTTCTCTTCGTTTCCTCCAAGCCAGTGGTAGTAACTTTATAGTGAATAACTGGCCTTTATATGTGTATATAAATGCAAGTGTCATATACCTAGGTTGACACACTGGACTGGTAGACATTTGCAAATGCGATGCCAGAGTTTAAGTAGGAATCAGAACGGTTTATGGAAACTTTCTCTTGTATATTGAAAGCTTATATTATTTTCTGTATTGACTGGGGAAGTCTATTCTGTTCTCTGTTATAAACTATCCATTGCGATAGAGGAGAGGATATGGATGGAATAAGTTGCTGTGCAAAAGGCTTAGAGCATGTGATGTGACTGAAGTCGAAGTATCCTATGGGGAAGTTGAATGAAAGGGTCTGAAAAAACAACGAAACGAAAGGCAATGACTTGGGTTGTATCGACTTTGACATCAGTGTCAACGTCAGAAACATCCATCTTTTGCTATGGCATTTATTTCTGGGGAAATCAGAATGCCATTTTTCGTTCTTATGTTTTCCTTTATTGCCTCTTTATAGTATATAGTACCTAGATATGCTCGTAATTCTGTCTCAGAATTTATAAGAGCTAAAATTCAGTAAAAGCGTTGCATGAAGTTTTGTTAGTAGAGAATTTTTTTGCAAGTCTTCAGCATATCTTTAGACAATCCTCGGTCGGAAATCCTCAGGCAGCCAAAAGCCAGTCTCAAGAAAGCCGTTAGTATTGGTATCTTGTTTTGACTAAACTATTATTTTGTTTTTTGAAGAATGAACCTCCAGAAAAACCCATGAGATTCTTACCATACATCTTCAATAGATCTTTCTCAAACATTCGAAGGGTCGAGGTTTGTTCTAAGGTATATACTGTGCCATTTTCATGGATAAAAAGTTTTCTACCTTTGTCTTCTTATGTAAACTTCAAAAACTCGTAGCCACGAAGCTCAAAACAACTTGAAAAACTCGGCCAGGTCAAGGGAAATCGGGATCTTTAATTCTTTGTAAAGTTGTTGGATCGCGGGAACTGAATGCATTAGCGAAAGTCGGGCATGCAAACTTTCCAAGCTTACGTCATTTACTTCGATGGGTTGGTTATAAACTGTTTAGATGGGATCGGGATGGGATTTCAAAGGATCAGTATGGTTCTATAGTTCTGCAGAAAGTTTGAATAGAATAGGAATTTTTAGATAGGATTCCTCTCAAATTACACAGCTTTCACTTGTGAAAGCAATGCACAAAAGAAATAATAATTAGGACGTCCAACCACAGGCCGCATATCAAGGCAGCTTCTGTGAGAGTTATTCATATCTAAAATAACAAAGTCAAATGAGGCTTTGACCTTGTAAATATTCTCTGTGATGGGCAGTTTGTAATTCTCTTTGCATTCACAAAATAGGCAGTCCACTTTGTGAAATAACCGAAAAATGTATTATTTAAAGTACATTCCAAGCCCCTTGATGAGTTCAAAAGTGTATCATCGCTAGCGACCTAAAGTGAGAAATTTGAAGCATCTGCAGCCTTTGATGTTCTTCTATTATGAATCTAGTTATGAAGTTGTTTTA
>JAQFYJ010000811.1:0-11325 GCA_034694685.1 Isotoma anglicana | reverse complement strand
TCAATGTGTATCTCTTTTAATGTTTTCCTCTTGAGTCGTTAACAATTTTAATGACAACTTTAAAAAACTTGTCTTGTGAAAATTATTTTAGTAAATGAAGCGCAGGCAGAGTACAGTTTTTTCTAGGGTTCGGAGAGTATGAACAAGGCATTAAGAAAGACTTAAAAAAGGTTTTTATTTGCATCTAGGAGTCAGGCAGAGATGAGCCATACCTGCCGTGGGTCAATTAGTCTTCATGGTGCACTTATATATACGGAAGATACTTGTAACCTCGTCGTCTCTAATGGTGGAACACAAACTTTTCATTTGCGAGCGTCTTCCGAAGTGGAACGTCAGAGGTAATATTAAAGGACGAAGCCAGTTCAATACATTTTCCTTGTGTAGTACTTATAAGAATTAAAGAATTATGTTACGCTTTAGATTTAATAGACCTTTTGTGTTGTGAATTATTTATTTAGGAACTGAAAATAATGTTCCTAGCTTCACAGTCTATAATTGCTATAATAAATAAGTGATCTTATTTATGTGTGTAGGTGGGTAACAGCCCTTGAGCTGGCAAAAGCTAAGGCAATCCGCACAATGGAGTCTGAAGAAGAAGAAGAATTGGAAGAAGTTTCTACACCCCCTGATAATCATGAGGTTCAGAACGTGTTTAGAATGCTTTCTGCTAAATTGGAAGATATGCAAACTTGCTGCGATCTTATTAACAAACATGGAAATACCCTTCAGGTACATTGATAGACTCAAATGTATTTTAATACCGAATTTTCTGTTTGCATGACTAATTGACTAATTATATTATTTTCAGAAAGCTTTGAGTGAATTAGAGTCTATGGATAGCCATCATGATATTGTGTCTAAAGTGAAACAAGTTAATGAACGAGCTACTCTATTTCGTATAACTTCTACTGCTATGATAAACGTATGTAAATCATCATAAAATTTTAATTTTATTTTGTTTCGATAGTTATATGTATTTCTCAAAATGCAAATTAATATTCATTGAGCATACGAAGCTGAAATGTATTTGATGTGATAAAAGTAAGCTGTAAACCAAAGAAACGAACTAACTAAATTGCATTTTCTTATAGGCTTGCAACGAATATGCAAAAGCAGCTCAAGTTCAAGGAAAGAAATGGCAAAAGGCTATACAGTACGAGAAGGAACAGAGACAGAGGTTAGAGAAAGTTGTAGAAGACCTTGCAAAGCAACATACTAAATTAGAAGAAGCTGCTGCTGTTGCTGCTGCTCAAAGTGGAGGTGGACCAGGTAAAGGTATTTTGAAGACACATAGTTTATTAATAAAATTGCAATCAAAATTGTCAGCTATACGAAGACAATAATAAATTCCGTCATTAACAGGCCAATCTGTGCAATCTGACGAAGACGATGAAACTATGTTTTTCGACGCAGTAGAGATTTCAGACATGGCAAATGAATTCACAGTAGATGTACCATTTTCTAATTCGCATCGTCGAACATCCAGCGGCATTAGTACTGATTCTCAGGTACTTTTATAAAAGTTTTCCAATTTACGACGCTGAAAGTGTTAATGTTCTTTAATTAAATAACAGAAGTCGGAAGGCGGTAAATCAAATTCCAGCAGTGACAATGAAGGAAATGGAAACAATCAGGGTGCTAGTCAAACCTTAAGGTGCATTCGAGCTAAGGTAACCGATCCCTCTAGCGAGAAGTGCATATTCTGATTTTAAACATGCTTTCATAATTTTAAATATGATCTATCTTATGGGTTAAAGCCGAAAAATGGAAAATCAACCAACGAAAAAGCAGCCGTGAAAGAAGATAGATCAAACCAATCAGTGTCTAAAAGAATTCGTCGCAAAAGAGTTCCTGACAAACCAGATTATCCTTTAAATTTGTGGAGTATCGTGAAAAACTGTATAGGAAAAGACCTGACTAAAATACCTATGCCAGTAAACTTCTCCGAACCATTATCTATGCTTCAAAGGTTAACTGAGGACTTCGAATATAGCGAAATTTTAGATCAGGCAGCCGCTTGTTCCGACTCTTGTGAACAGTTGGCCTATGTAGCTGCATTTACTGTATCATCCTATGCTAGTACTTCTGTAAGACTCAAAATAATATCAAAGGTTATCATATAAACTTTGCACTATTGTTGTTATGACAGACTGTTTTCTTTAAGGTTCGAACAGGAAAACCGTTTAATCCTCTTCTTGGTGAAACTTATGAGTGTGATCGCATGGATGATTTGGGGTGGAGATGCATCACAGAACAAGTAAGCCATCATCCTCCAATGGCTGCTCAACATTGCGAAGGTCGTGGATGGAATTGTTGGCAAGAGTTCTGCCTATCATCAAAGTTTAGAGGAAAATATCTACAGGTTATTCCCTTGGGTGTAGCCCATTTGGTATTTACAGAATCAGGTAACCAGTTTTAAATTTTAGTAAGCGGAAGGTGTGTATGAAGAAATCGAAAGTCATATTGTAAATTAAACCGTTTCTTTTATAAGGAAATCACTATACATGGAGAAAAGTGACCACTACAGTTCACAACATAATAGTAGGGAAATTGTGGGTAGACAATCATGGTGAAATGGAAATTATCAATCACGCGACTGGCGACAAATGTCACCTGAAATACATCCCCTATTCATATTTTAACAGGGACGTACAGAGAAAGGTAAGAAAAAGGTTTTCTAATGAGACTAGGAAATATTGTGTACAAATTACTTTATATTGACTTGACTTAAATACTAGGTCACTGGGTGCGTCATGGACAAGCAAGAACGGGTTCAATGGGTATTTAACGGTACTTGGGATGGAAAGATGGAGGCCTGCAAAGTGCTCAAGCAAAAAGACTCAGATAAAAGTGGAAAGCCAGTACTTGAACTTGGTACGCCTATTACTCTTTGGGTTAGGAAGATGCCGCCGTAAGTTTAACAGTTTTTGAATTCAGATCAATAATAATGTAGTCATAAGTGTGGACGTGAAGTTTTTGAATTCTAATTATACAGGTCTGACTCGGAGAAATACTATAACTTCACGGAATTAGCATGCCAATTAAATGAAATCGAAGATGATGTGGCTCCTTCGGACACTCGTAATAGACCTGACCAGAGACTAATGGAAGATGGCAGATGGGATGAAGCTAACTCCGAAAAAGTCAGATTGGAAGAGAAACAACGTGCTTCCCGACGTCAGAGAGAAGCTGAAGCAGAGAAAGCTGCTGGAGAAGGTTTGTTTAAATGATTTCAAACTGGTTCTGATAACTCTGTAGTTGCTACACGTAAACTGTAAATTTTTGTAGGAACCCCATTTCCACCATATGAGCCTGTGTGGTTTTATAAAGACAAAGACCCTATAAGCGGAAATGTAATTCACCTTTTCAAGAACGAATATTGGACCTGCAAAGAGAAAGCAGACTGGTCGAGATGTCCTAATATATATTAGATAAGTAAGTTACGTCTATGTCACAGAACGGACTTCGGCAGACTTGGAGCCTTCAATTTAAGGAAAAGCTGAATCAAACTTTAAAATTAGTCTCTAAAGCGCTATTAGACCAAGATGCTTATTTAATCTCTTCCGAACGCAATTTAGGTTATAAACAAATACACTAGTTGGCTCTCTTGTCTAAAAGTGGCGAAATTAATTTTTACAGAATGTCAGACACTTATATTAAAATTTATTTACCCCTCTCGTCTGTCAGTTAACATTAAAATGAAAATGTAGTAGATTTATTTTGTCTTGGCATGAGTATTAATATTATTTTAATTAATAACTGAAAACGATTTCAATTAATTTTCAAACCTGTTAAAGTTGGTGGTGGACAGTATTGCTTATTTGTTTGTGGTCAAGTCGTGTATTAGATTTCTATTATTTAGTATATATACATCTACCTACATTTTTTTTGTAATAATCCAGTATGTGAGTTTTTTGGGTTATTTGCGTTTGTAATTGCTGAGCTGAAGTAGGTAAACGTGATTTTTGATAGCACGAGCAGTTGGAGCAAATCTATATTTTTGACTACCAGACAAGGCTTTTACGTTCTATATAAAATCGGCTGTTCGTCTTATGCTGTTATCTAGCACTCAAGGCAGACAAAGCGATTGTGTTCTACGACTGAATGCAATTATGGTGAAATATCTTGGGCTTCCTGCCACTACGCGAGATCCAACTCACTTGGGCTACTTTAGGATTCAAATTACAATTAATTAAATTACTCACTATCAGTTTTAAATTATTTCAATATGAGATCGAGACTATTTAGTAAAAGCAAATATTGTAAGTTACTCGAATTTAAATTTGAATATGTAACAAAACACATAACATTATATGATCTTTACGTAAAAATAACCTCGTTGGAATTATTAGAGGCTTAGAGGTTGCAGTGCTCTTAAAGGTTCTAATTAAGTTTTATCTTAGACTGCAAACCATGATAGCCAGGATTATATACGTTCCGACTTCCGAGTGATAACTAGATAGGTACAAGAGTCAGCTTCCACAGTGCAATCGAGAGTAGCGCAACAAGAAATAGTTAAAAAGCGATAAGATAATAGACAAGTTATGCTGTACGGAGTACAGGTATAGGCAAGCTTAAAATACTTAGACGTTGAATCGTACAAGTAGATAAGTAAGCTATGAATCATGAGCACGGAACGAGAGATTTAATGTAGAAAGTAGTTGTACTGCTACATATTTCATCTGATAATTATTAGTTATCTACTAATGAATAAGCTCACATCAATTTTTGTCAATCTAAGAAAAACCTTGTGTTATTATTGTTCGATAAAGATTGATTTGAACCACTGTAATAGATAATGATGATACCTAAGTACATTTGGCCTTATTATGCCAACTCAGGCACTGCTTGTTACACAAAAGTTACGATAGGGGTTGGTTATTTCACATGCCGCAGATTTTCAACGTCAAACTTTCTTAATTCGTAATTAAATTTTCGTATTTGACATAATATTTATCGATAAATTTCCAATGAACATAGGTCATAATATCTTAGCTTTAAAACAAACCGTCTATTATAATTTTTCACGGCATCGCGGATTTTCCGTCCGTAGATCTGTAGTTTGATATGATTCAAATCCAATAATAACTGTACTGTTTCGTTTTATTATTATTACCATACCATAGTATGCTTGAGCTGAGAATAATATGCATTCATTTACTGAATTAAAATTAATAAGCTCATCATAGAATTTTAGAATGCTTAATGCATAGTTGGTGCGTGATATGTACAATCTGGTTTCTATTGTTAAAACATACACTTTCAGTATGCTTCATTCATTATGAAATGAAATGTAATCGAACAAAAATCAATCTTAGTGTAAGTGAAAAAAGTCTATTTGTAAAACCACTGATGAAATTGGTGGATTTATGAGACGGAAAATAATAAATACCTCAAATGAGCAAGACGTCAAATATGAGTATAACCTGTTTATTGATGCATGCATAAATAGAAATAGAAATTAGATCCACATATTTTAAATTATAAATGGTTTATCCTGAGTTGTTCGTTTATTCAACAGTTTCATAAATGAAATGAAATGATCACAGTTGTAAGTTAATTTGCAATGTACGTATTATCGCATACAGGAAGTACGCATGGAAGAGATGCATAAACTATAGCCTAGCGTTCTCAAAATTGGTCTTAGGCTCATTAAAAGCAATGATTTGCAGGTAACATGGTTAATTTAGTCCCAAAAATGAACTTGACCGTTATGTTCTTACGCAACGGTTTCGCAACGGAAGGATTTTGATTCATCTTATGATAGCTCAAAACCAACGTTAGATGTTATTGCGTATCGCAGTTTCTCCCTTAGCGTTGCTTTTTTCTGGTAGTTAGGAAGTTTTAAGAGATTAAAGCAAGTCGAAGATGTTGGTAGACGACCCACTGGGTCTTTTTTGCCTATTGTTAAAAATCCTCTGAGAACACTTCCTGAAAATAGAGAATTATGTTATTTTGTGGCATGACTCACTGAAGATGAAACAGTCCGATTACCATGCTACATGTTTTGTCGCAAAGCAGATAATAAAACATAATTTTTACCGATTGTGTCCCCAGTATCTTCATCATCACTTACTTCAACGCATCTTATTGAAAACGGAGGGTCCAAATTCGTAAATCCAAGAAGTGGAGGCTTAGAGCAACTTGTTACAAACTTGAGCAAAATAAACGGAATTAGGTACAACATATTAACTACTAATACTACTATAATGCATACACTGTAAAATAAAATACTAATTTACTTTGAGAAATTGTCTCCTTTCCTTTTCTGCGAAGTCGTGCTCAAGAATCTCCCAAAGCCAAACAACCACTCGGTGATTATCATGAAAGCCACCGTAGTACTGTGTATTACGCCGCAAATCATTCAAATCGATGTCTGAATCTTCTCCACTAATCAGTCGTTGGAGCTGCGTCATTTATTAATTCATTAAATTTTAACCTTCAATACCCTTAAAGAATAATAGCCATATTCAATCGAAATACAATACCTCAGGAGGCGAGAATATGCGTATCCATTCATTAGGTATAATGGCACGAAAACCTTTTAGAAATGCTACTGTTTGTTCTTTGATTTGTACGTACAGGTGAAAGTGGGCCATTTCGTATAGGTAACTTATCCTAATTTTTCAAGAAGCAAAGTAAAAGCGCAAAGTATCAATAAAGTGGCTCAAAATCATGTCAAAATCTAATGAAAAACTCACTTATTTTGGTTCGTAACAGAAATAGACCGTCCTCCTGGGATTAGTTCGGTCGTCCTTATTTCGCCCAAAAAGTCCTGGTCGACAGAAAACGTTAGCTCAAGATCCTAAAAAACCCCAAGTTTATCAGTTCATCAACCCTCTTCGATCATAAATGCACAATGCTTGTGTATACAGTATACGGTATTTACCTCAACGTTTCCTTCGTAGTGTTTTATGTAATTCAATGAATTGTAGAGATCTCTATCCAGTGATTGAAGCTCATCGATTGCAGAAAATAAAGCGTTCTGTTTATATCCCAGAATCTGACTTAGAAAAAATGATGCAAAATGCACGTCTACGACAATTCCCTAAAGATAATAGAATAATTCCATTATTATCAACGTACATTAAGGGCTAATAAGAATTAGGATGGAATTAGACATAATTATTGCAATTATAAGAAACAAACCTCATAAATCGCTTTAGCTAACATTTTCCCCACGAACTCGAAGAGTTGCAAATGATTGTCGTGTAAATAAGACAAAGGGGAAGGATATAGAAGATTTTCATTTGTTGCTTTGAATAGATTTAACGATGGGTTAAACACTGCATTGATGGTTTCTTCTAAAAACTCTGTACATAAAACCACAAAAACAAATTTGTAAACTCAACTGGGAACGATGTAAAAAGTAAACAGTTGTTACTTATTTTCGATCAACATTTTGTCTCAAATTACATCTATCGTATTCGTAAAATATTTCATGCAAATATAATGCTTTACAATTTACAATTAGACATACAGTATCTTACCTTTAAAAACTCCATCCTGATCAATGCCTGCTTCATCTAGTCCTAACTCATTTTGGAAGCGTACTCTAATAGTGCCTTTAAGTGCTTTTGCTGACAAAGATGCCAACTGAGCATAACCATCCTCAACAATTCTTCCTCGTTGAATCGTTACCAGCGTAGAACCCGAACTTGAACCAGAAAGGTCGTGTTCTCCTGCTGAGTTTCCATTTAGCGTTTTTTCTGACGCTGCCCATTTTCGGAATAAAATGACTCTTGCATCTTCTCGTAATACATGCGGCATGTCAAGTAGTACTCTCTTTAATTTAAAAGTTTGATAGATATGAAAAATTTGCCTTTATTGGACAAATAATTTGTATCTAATCAACTAACCTTAGCACTTTTCTTTCCTTTTTCGATATCGCATATTAGTTGAGTCATCTTAGAAGTTTCAATAAGCCAGTGCTCATCTGGACAGTATTTTTTCCTACAATCTCTTCTATACAAGACCATTAATAACGTTTTCAAAGAAGTCCATGTAAAGTCTCTTAGTCGATTACTATTTGGATTTGTTATCAATCTATAACAAAGCTGATTGATAAATTGAGCAATTTTTGCTAAATCTCCAAGTTTGAAAGCATGTTGGTCTTCATACATTTCTTGATCGTCCAACATTCTACAGTCAAAATATCGCAATTTTAAAAATGAAAATGTTTTTACAAAAATTTAAAATACTTACGTGATAAAATGAATCATTGCATCCGAAAACATAACAATAAGATATTCCTGTATCATCTTTGGTACTTGAAGAAGAACTTCTACCCATCCTTTAATGTCTTTTCCAAGTAGCTGAAGAAATTTCCAAAGTGAAACTAGCCACTTGGATGATTGTTTGAAACAAAGCCCAGTCAGAACGTCAAGTCGACAACTGAATTCGTGAAAAAATGTTTAAATATAATGGCCAACTACAGAGAAAAATAAATAAATAAATTGTTCTGGTTTATCTAAGATAAAGGATTGAATTATATTTCTTACATGTTAAATGTAGATATTATATTGCTGAACAGTTCGCAGCTTTCAGAAACGTTTAATGTCATCTCTGAATTGAACTTTATCTGCGGCGTATTGAAGCCGCCACCAACTTGGTCTATATCCAGCAGCATTACCTTACGATAGAATTTAACAAATGAGTTCTTCAAAGATCCGGGTTTTCCACTAACAGGTGCTGTCATAGCTTCTTCTAATCTAACACCTCTTTCTTGAACTTCCAAATTAAATTCTCGAAGATAGGAGCTCAAAGGAAGAAATATAGCCTTACAATGATAAAAATATAATTGTGCATTTTAAAGGCATTCATCCAGCTACTTTGAAATGAATATAGATTTATAACAAACTTAATTTTAAAAAGTACCTCTAAATACACCGGCCCCCAGAGGAATTCAATTTGAATTTTAACAGCTGTGGCCGCGTTTAAGAATGATGAAGGAACAGGATGATCAACTTGTCCCAGGATTGGGTGCCAGTGACTCTTCTTAGAGCATTCGCTTTGCTTACAACACATCATAAGAAGATTAGCAATTGATCCCTGGAATAGAGTACCATATTAAAATGCTTCAAAAATTGCACCGAGATCTGGCGTTTGATTTGGATAAAAATATTGTAAATAGCTTACCGCAAAGTCTGGATGAAAGTATTCGTTAAGCTGTCCACAGCACTGGCCGAGCTGAATCAAATTTGCCATTAGTGACAGAGATCTACACAAATTTTTCTCATCTAATGTAACTTCTAACTTTATCAGCTGAACTATATTTGGTAGCCATGTGAAGTCTAGTCCCTATTTAAACAATTAAACAACAAAATAAATACTAAGGAATAAGTATTCAATTAAACTGTAATTTTAAAGAAGAACCTCAGGGCACATAGATTCCACGTAATAAACGTACGCAGGTACGGTGAGAATTTGATACACAAAATGACTTAGAGCATCCCAATCCACTTCGCTTCCATCCCCTTCCATTACTGCACGATTTGTCATTTTTGCAATGGCTAATAAATTAGCTTTCTTGACAAAAAACTGCAAACGAAGATTTAATTGATTACGTTTATACATATCAGCGTGTCGTATTAACTTTAATATTATTCTACCTTGCCAGGTCGAGCAAGTCCGGCTTCTAGTAAAATATGTACACATTTAAAGAACCTTCCATTTGTCTTCATATGAGAAAAAAGTGTTGACGTCAGTCTCTTCATTCCAGGAATGAGTCCTTGAAATTGAGATACTTGAAGTAGTTGCCACTTATCTAATGAGGTCAAGCTTACAAGTGTTGTAAGAAAAAGGGACAGTAGTTTAGAATCAGAGACAAGCTCAGGTTTTAATGTTGTCATCTAAAAATTTACATTCAAGAATTGTTGTCGTTCAAACTAAACGCTGAGGCTGCTACTTAGAGAAAAACTTTGAAGTATCATTTATCATAGCCATACCGCCTCAAGACAACAAATTGAAAGATCCTTGAGATGTTGGATCCAAGACTTCGCCGTTTCTTTATTGAAGCCACAACCAATATAACTATAGACTGGGTTAGTTTGACTTTTACTCCATATAACGTATCTATAACGTATAAGACAAATTGCAATAGTTTAAAACCCTATATGTATAAAAAATAATACCTTTAACTGTTAATGTATAAGAAATTTAATTAACCATACCTGCACAACTTTTCTAAGAGATCAGATTCCAATTCTGGATCAGAAAACTTCATTAGTAAACTACTTGTTTGAAAAACATCTCTTGACTTGACAAGAGCATTTTCTTCTGGGGAAAACTTATCCATAAGCTCTTGAAATTTTGCTCTATAACAGCCAAATTAACATTTAATAAACCAATGCCAATGTAATAGAAAAAGTTTAGTTTGATAGCTAATTTAATGAAATTATATTTTTAATTAGTTGCTTGCTTACAGAGCAATTTTCCGTGCCTTTCTTTTAGCTAGCATAAAACGGACAAATTTCTGAATAGTTAGAGCAGCATGCAGACGCTTTTGTTCATCTGCTCGTCTCAATCGCGCTTGACGAGTTTGCTCAAGAAACTCGTTTCGCTCATCAGCAAGAGGACAGCCATGAAATGATTCTCCCATTTTGCTTTGGTTGAATTATCCTATCTCCAGTCTTCAAAAAATTGTATTCTCGTTGTATACTTGAAACTTATCACGACTCCGAAGTTTTTTTAAACCTCGTCAATTTGGATGATTAGGATTCTTCTGGTAATGCATAGTCTCATCACGTAAAAAAGTCTATCAAAATATATTTTCCATATCTGATCCTGATCCCTTTGTCTTCTTACGAATCCTGCGTCATACGAAAGAAAGTTTTTATCATTTAAATGCTTCTTTTCTTTAATATTTAAAAGATTATCATCTATTTCATCCATTGTACTAATTAATGTTTTAATACACTTCACTTAATACATTATACATTTATTATTGTCTTTTTAATGCACTTCATTAATATATTCTAAATAATTACTATTGTCTTTTTTAATACACTTCACTTAATACATTATACATTTATTATTGTCTTTTTAATGCACTTCATTAATATATTCTACATAATTACTATTGTCTTTTTTAATACACTTCTTGCAATTTTCGTTTGACAATCTAAAAGTACTCAAGCGCAACGCTATTATGACATTTATCAAAGCTACGTACGCTTCGTCCTGTCTTTCCACTTTCATGCAATGACCTCGCAATAGGTTTCCAACCTTGAAGGAAGGCAACTACAAGCTATTGTCTATATCAAAATAGTAGTCCGTCCGCTAATGTTAAGTTCCCTATCCTATATATGTTGTCGGGTCATCTCC
>JAQFYJ010000810.1:0-11333 GCA_034694685.1 Isotoma anglicana | reverse complement strand
TAGGCTCATCTGAATCAGTGTGCTTTTTTATACTAAATCTGGTTAAGTCGAAGTTAACAGTTAAGTGTTCTTAACCTAAAAGACGAACACGGGTAGAAACACTCTCAAAATTGATCTTAAGCACATAATTTAAACAGGGCCAAAATGTCTGTCTATTTAGCACATCGCTTCCGAAGGATTTAGTATTTAAATAACCTGCCCTTTACTACAAAATTATGAAAAATCCTTTAAAAATTAGGTCTCAGAAATGTCTGGAGTAGACACAAATCTCAATCCACACTTTAAAAACTGTCCTTATCCATGAACAATATACCATAAATAAAATCAGAAAATAATTATGGTAAAAAGTTTACTCGAAAACCTTTTATAATTTGTTACTCCTAATTACGACTGTATTTATAATAAATTATGACAATTTTCAAAAACATGAAAATTTTCATTTAATAATGAATAGCCTACTTCTTTTTGGATATAGTGTGAAATTTTTTTAATTTTAAAAGTATGGGTGAAAAAAATTGAAATAAATTGAATATGTAGAACTGATATTAGAAAGTAGGAACATTATTGATATTAAATCATAGTATACTAGTTCCATTATGAAATTAATTAAATTCTAAAAAAGAACACTATTATTATAAGCATTTTGTAGTCAGTGGCATGAAAAATACAAAAACACCTTGTATTTCATGTACGATTTGAAACATATGGATTACTTAAAGCCAAAAACACAAAAACTTTGAAAATACTAAGCCCAAACCCAAACCGGATATCTAAGCTTTAACATTGCGTACTCGAGTTCTTGAGTACTCAATGTTAAATAAATATAGACAAAAAGTCATGTGAACCTTCGTTTCTTGTCTTTTTTAGCCGTTTAAGTGTTAAAAGCTTTAACATAACGTTCGTGATGCAAGCGTCCCTTTTCGCACTCAAATTCTGCTCTACACACTATTTTTATATACAGCAATATTTTTATATATATTATCAATACAGCTTCCTTTTACTTTCCAGGAACTTTGGAAATTTATTGAATCAAAAGGGCTTCAATTTAAAAAACTGTGGAGCTTATTACTAATCAACATAAAATCTACCCAGAATAAACAGAATCATTATAATTTGCGGATGTGCACTTGAATACTTAGTGGAAATATGAAACAGCGAAATTCATTCATAGGCACGATTTATATGTTGTCAATAATAATTTGATTTGACTTTTCCATTGTCTAAATATTATTGTGTTCTGTTATTATGTTATATATGTCATTAATATGCCAGAACTTCACCCATGAGGATTTTACAGCAATTTTGACAAAATATCTATTGGCACATTAGGTTTCAATTTATCAAAAAGGATGAATCGAGAAAAAAATTAAAATAATGCTGCTTATCTTTAAAGAATCCCGAAATTGCCTCAATTCAATCTCAATTTTCACAACAAAGAACTATTCTGTGATATCTCATTATTCCTAATCTCTCAAAGCCATTTCCATTCCAATCAAAAAGCTAACGTGAGCTTTGGTTAGGAGTTGTTCTAAGGTTCTTGAGCAGTGTAGGGATGAATGCTGTTTCAAGACAGATACATTGCTTTCACCCAGGTGTTATGCTACTGTGAGGAGTAAGTAGTACACCTCGGTAAGTTGGTATTGGGATAAACAGTAAAATATAACGAATGTATATTACATAGCATAGTATAGTAGACTAGTGCTTAAATGTACATGCAATCTAATAAAAATCATCACTTGTATTCCAGCATTAATCCAACAATCAGCTCTCTCTCTCTTAATTGGCATAGTACATCTTATTATCAAATCTCATATGGTGGAGATGCCGGGTAGTGGCCAATGGCCAATTAACCTCAACCAAACAGCAACAACACACCCCCCAATCAACAAAATCCAAATTCACTCACCATGTTCGAGATTACAACGTCCACTAATCGTCCTACCCGTCGTGTTCCTGTCGTCTTCCTGTTCTCATCATAATTGTTAATTACAATTTGATTGATGAAATATTTTATAATTAATGAACTTAAAAAATAATGTTAAATTTTTTTAAATTTTAATAATAATTATAATTATGATCCTTTGAAATTATAGTATTTCAAAATCCATCTTGTTACCTTTTGTTTCAGTGTCTTCGTCACGTGTCCTTATTCCGTCACTTCACTGTTATTATAACTCCCTTCAAACTTTTAAAAACTCCCTTTTAATGATTTAATGATTCCACTTCAGTTTAATGTAAAAGCAACTCGAGCAATGCCAAGTCCGTAGTAACTTATCCCGAGTTGAGTCTAGGTTCTGGGCAAATCCTTAGTATGGAAAGTCCACCTAGACCCAACTCGAACCTTTGTTCACGTACTAGCCTAGTCTTTTTAAACAAGTCCATCGGCGGACTTTTTCTCTCGACTACCACTCAGGCAGAGCCCGTTGCTTCCGCCTAGTTTAATTTCTCCCTTTTGTCTGATTTTGGCCCACATTATTTTACTCGTACACCTCATGTACACTTAATTAAGCTTTCAGGTGTAATTAAAGTTGCTATTTCGCAACTTTTCGCGGACGCGGGTATTGTGAGGAGCACCTCGTGCTCCTCGTATGTCATCTATGATTATAATGTATGATATATATGATATATTGTATGATATGTATAATATAGAATACTGCTTATATGTACATGCAACTTTAATAAAAATGATCACTTGTCTTCCAGCATTAATCCAACAATCAGCTATCTCTCTTAATTGGCATAGTACATCTTATTATCAAATCCCATACTACCACCTGCTTACCGTTGATTTGTCAATTTTTATTGAAATATTCTCCGGAAATCGGTCTACCTTTTTTGGAATAGTACTTTCATTTAGCTTAGATATTTTGTTTGTAATGTCTAGCTCTGTTGCTTTTCTTTTGCGATTATTACGATACTGTTTAGGGTTTTTCAGCTCCTAAACTGCGTTTGAATATTTCAAAAGATTTATCGGGGTCTAAATCTGGTAGATTCTCAGGTTCAAAATTTATGTTGAATACAACGTCCAAGATATTCTCTAGAAAGTCTGATGTTTTAATATTTATTCCTTCAGAATCCATTGCTAGCTTATCAAGAGGTCAGAGCTGAATTTTAAAGTGATATGCTACTTTAGAATCAAGTTGCTTTATATATTAGCAAAACTTTCTAAAATACTTTCGTAAATGATACCCTTGAATGCTACTTTGTAAACGTTTTACTTGAAGTATCCACTAATCCTTTCTTGACGATTTTATATATAGCAGCAAAAAGTACCTACAGTCTTTTTCGAACTTTCCCTTTTCTCTGTGAACACTTTATTATTCTTCTTCAAAGTGAATTTTGAAATGTGATCAACAAATGTATTGGAAGAAAATAATTAAATAAATGAATTACAACAAAGTAATGTTTGACCTTTTAGAGTTTTTTTTATTTTCAAAGAAATACAATCAATTCAAATCAAAAAAATCAATTACTAATATTTTATTCATCAATAGTCATACTTCTAAGGTGCTCGGAATGACTTTGTTTAATAATAGAATCATCCTCTTCATCATCAAAGTGCGCTTCTTGTGGGGAACTTGACAGTTCGATTGTTTTTCACATAAATGTAGGTTTTGCCTTCGCGTTTGCCAAGACTGGGCAGAAAACCTAGGATTACTTTCTTCTTGCATGTTAATTTAGCTTGACAAAAATCTACTTCTCAAACTTCTCAGCTTACCTACTTCTCAAAAGGAATTATAAGACCGACTAAAGTTTGTCATGCATTTGCTCACCTTGTATACAAGCTCTGGAAGGTCGTTTGAATAACTTTCAGGTTTACATAAAGTACTAGGAATGAGAAACTTTTAACATTTCTCTTTTAAAACCCCCTACAATCAATTCATCATATTTGTCACGAAGAATATATGTCCTTTGATATGTCGGACGTATCTGATAAATATAAAATATTTCGGTACCAAACGTCGGATCTGAACCTTTTTCAAATATTTTTTTCACTTTTTTTTAGACATTAGTACAGGATCATTTATTTTATAAATTTCTTTTCTTTTGTCAGTGTTTGTAGAATCGTTCTCATACAATATTCTATACGTTTCATGCTGAGTTCAAGGCTGCACATCACAAGGACGACCTTAAATACTTCTGTGAAATGATTTGTTGTAAATATTTTCAAACTCCTTTAGTTAATGGACAAATTTTGTAGATTCTAGATGTGTCAAATAACGACGAATTTTATCTCAAATTGTTCTGTTGACCTTTCAATCATTGAGCATTAAAGTGTTGATTGGACTGAAAATACAGAAATCTTACTTCCTTAAAACGTTCTTCACATCTTTGTTATAAAATTCCTTTCCTTCGTCAAACTGAATTTTTTTCGGTATACATAAGCAACGTTTCAATACTTTTTCAATTGCTTTAGCCACACTTGCACCTGATTTGTTTTTCAGTAGTTCAATATGGGCATATCTGCTGAACATGTCAATAATAGTAAGTAGAAAGTTGGTGTTATTATTTGCTTTACTCCAACCTCCTACATCTAACAAATCCATCCCTCACTAATATCCCATGAATGGTACATAAATTTTTCGTCTTATAAAACGTTTACGAGGTGGATGATGATGTGTATATGAAGGAATAACTTTAATATTTGTTTTTATTTCCATAATTGAGTCTTTACGATTACCAGATTTGAAACGCCCTGTTGCTACATTAAAACTTCCAGGGATCTTTTGATTTAAATACTGCCCTATTATATGCCTCCATATGTAGTAGATTGCGTATTTACGACAAACATTACTATTTGACGATTGCAGCTGCACTTTGTTTTGAATAATATTTACCTTTAGACGGTTAACAAAGTTTGCAAAATGTTTACTATAAGATTGAATTCCTAGTCCATAACTACAAAAGAATTCCACGCGGCTTCTTGTTTTTTCTATAAACAGGGCAGTATAATGTTCCCCGCGCTCAGATTTGGTCTGATTATTACAGACTAGTGCGACTGGGTATTGTTTAGGTTGAAAGTTGTTCAACTCAAACATTGCTGCTAGCATTTTATAGATTTGTACTGTATTCATCTTTAACTCTAAAAATCTTTGAAGTAGATGTGACGATTGTTATCCACATAAAGCACAGAATGGTAATCTGCATTTACTATTCTAGTGATGGGAGCAGTATAAGCATTTACTAATTTTTATTAATTGCCCCACCTTAAAACTGTGATGATAAAAATACAAAAGAAGCATCATCATCTTCATTATTTAGCTCCCTTGATGTCGAAGGTTGGGACTTACCCAAAAGTCAAGCCTGAGCCTGCGACATCGTGGGAAAGTTGTCAAGTTGAAGAGAAACACAAGTTGTTTTTCTAAAGACAAAGCATCATGAGAACTTCAGAAGTATCATGATGGCTTTATCTCCAGCCTCTTCTTTAGTGGAGTGGGGCGAAGTGCCCCACTCCTAACACATAAGACATATACATCATAGTTTACGCACACAATCTATACACTATACATAGGATATACTTACCACTACTGAAGTTCAACTCTAACTTTACAACACATCAACCAAATCAATTAGCGTAATGTTAAAACATGCAATTAGTAAATAAAAAGAAAGTGTTTACTTTGACATTTCCCAGACGGTTAGAATCCTTGACGATCATTTGTCTTACTCCTTTCTTATCATGATGACATATTACTGTCCAGCAGTGTCCTTCGTACAGTTCTTTTGTTCTCTTGCCGGTTTTCTGTCTAAAAATAGGACCAACGGAATTTTTGAAATGCAATTGTTCAAAAAATATCTTATTCTTATAACTGCAGAGGCAACTGCGCAGGCCAATCCTTCGTCGTAAATCTTTTCTTTACTACATTTTCATTTACTTTATCTACTTTGTCATGTACGTATAAAACTGGCTGTATGCATTGCTTGAATATATTTTTGTATATCATATAAAGTTGCACAATGAACATTCATATTGAATATAATAATGAATGTTCATTTTCTATATACCGTCTTGTGCTAATAATTGTAAATAAATGCACCGAATGAACTTATTTGTACCTGTTATGAACGTATCTGTTATTTGAGACTCAGAAAAAGGATCCCAAAATGCTTCTTGACTTGGAAAACCATTAAAATCAAATTCTGCTTTAGACGTAAACCATGTTGTCGGAAAGGAAAGTTTTTGTTGTAAAAATGGAATAAATTCATGATCGGAAAAGCCTACCTACATGATCAGATCAGAGAAGCTTTAAAACCTGAAATTTACTTTGTAATTTATTTAAATGAGTTATCCCCAAAAGCCTTTGAACTGACAAGTCTAAATCTGAATTTAAAAACAATTTAGTGTCTTTAAATCTACAATTTTGGTTTAAAATAATTGCAGTAATCTGTTGTGAATTTTTGCATATTATTTTTGCAGTTTTAATAAACTTAGGGTTTATGCTTATAACAATAATGTGATTTTCCAAACTATTAATATAATGTCCAAGAAAAACACAAGCTTTTACAACCATTCTCATATTACAAGGTTAACAAGCCCATTTTGCCCATTATAATCGTACTTTGGTGTAAACTGCATTTTGTGAACATAATTCGGCTTCTGATATGGAGTTAATGCATACTCATCATTGTCGTCTTCGTCTCCCAGTTCATCATCCTCACCAGAGTCCTCCGACACAGTCTGCACACTAGAACCGTCTTCCTCATCGTCCGAGCGAGGCAAGCCCAACTCAATTATTCCATCTCTCTGAAGTGGCACTATATCTGGCGTATGATTGAATAGAACGTCATTCTCTGTGAATGTTACCCAGGCCAATCTCCCCATTATGGTTTTCCTCTTGGCTGAACGTTCCATCCCTGATGTACTTCTCTTTTCGGAAATACGTCATTCGTGAGGATGATATTTTGGAGACCAGCTTCAATTGTCGCTGTGAAATATTTGACGTTGAAGAACCTAGTAATTAGAACCATTTATACTGTAGTTGTTGTAACCTAAAGTTCAACTAACTTTCATTACCCTCTAATTATAAAGTGTTTATTACAATCAGATTTGAAATCCGTGCATGAGTAATTCGAAAAATTAATTAAGACTTGATAAAGATTCATGTTATAAATCACATTTAAAAATCGTATTATTGCATTACTGGAAGACTAATCTGTATGAATATAAGTGTGTTATATTAAGTAATCTGAAATATGCATAGCGGCATCAAGTCAATATTATAGTTAGCAAAATGTGATAAATCACAATTTTTATTTCATTGTGAGAAACCACAGTCAATAGGTTGGGGGAAGATTTATATAAAAAAATCACAACGATTTGTGCTTCAAACTAACCAGTGATGTAGCCCCCAAAGTCCATATACTAAGAGATAGATATATATATATAATATATATCTATACATAAAAAATGTCAAGTAGCACTAAAAAATATGTATATATAATTTTCTGTCTTCCCAAAGACTAAGTTCGAGACAAAAATCGTTGTGGTTTCTTTATATAAATGTACCCCCAACCTATTGATTGTGGTTTCTCACATCCATAAACCTTAGTAATATAGACTAAATGCCCAATTGCATATTTACTCACTCTTTTCAAATATTTCATAATATTATAGATATATTCAGTACGAGATCAAATTAATCATTCAGTATTACCACCAGAGTTACGTTTATTAGAGTAATTATGTATGTGATAAATCACATTTAAAATAAAAATAGAGTATATTCACAATTTTTATTTCCTTGTGTTTTTTCACATTCTCCTTTTTGAAGATTGATAAAGTGCAAATAAGTTGTTTACCCTCTCAGTATATAGTATGGAGTACTATCAGATGCATTGTCCTTGACTACTTCCTTATCTGATTACACTCTACACTTTTTAATGAGATTGTAAATAACATTTCGTTGAAGTTTAGGTTATCAATATTGTGAAAACAAAATGTGAGAATTAATAATTTTTATTTAGGTGTGAGAAACCACAGACATAAAACTAAATGTGAATTATCACAATGAAAAAAAACTTTTCACGAAGACAAATTCACGTTTTTTTCAATATGATTCAAATAATTTTATGTAAAATTAACACGTTAGTTGACATAGAAATAACGCCTTGCACTGTTGAGCGGCGATGATAATGAAAGCAAGCAAATAAAAAAAGGATTAAACAAAGGAAAGTTTTGGCGGAATTTGCTGAAAAGTAATACAAGTTATGGAATGTTAGTCAGTATTCTTTTGACAGCGCATGAGAAACAGGAGGAGCAAGCCAAGCCAACGTCCCCGAATTGAATCTTCCTGATCTGATGATGAGGATGAGACTAACACAGGACCTTCTTCCACAGCAGGAAATGAAGTAGGCGGTGGAGGCGGTGGACAGGATGGGCATTACGAAATAGGCGCAAGAGTTGCCGTCTGGGTTCCTCAGTTCCAGAAAGCTGAAATGGGTACTATCCTTTCAAAGTGGAATGACAAAAAAAGAAAACGTACCCCTCAAAGTATGCATTATGGCATTTCTTCATAAACTCGCGGGTGAATAATTCACTGATTAAGAGAAGATTATCAATGTCTCGGAAATCATTAAATTTATTGATTCATTTTATTATTATAGAATATAAGTTGGAAGGTTAGGGGCCATCTGCTGTCAGAGACAGAAACTGAAACAGAGACTCGAACCTGATATCCTGTAAAATGTCCGTTAAATATGAGGCCGCTGTCCAGTGGGCACAAGATAATGTTAACTTGTGGAGTGTATGGTTAACAGTAGACGGCCCATTGCAGGTTCCCTTGCCATTTTGGGATTCTTTCAAATCCAGTAGCGCTCCTCCACTGCATGAAACAGTGACGTTTAAAAACTCCGACATAAAAGTTCCGGAAGTTTTGTTTGTTTGTACATAAGAAATGTTGCCTGCACAAATGTAAAACATATTTTTTAAACCATTGTAATTAAGGTCCATTGAGGACCCTGAAACAAATTCAGGAGGATGCCAAATCCGAATCTATGAATCCGGAAGCTTTTGGGGCTATTGAAACCTTGCATGCAATTGAGTATGGTAATCAACTACTAAAAGCACAACGCGAGAAAGCAGACGCACATCATGCCATGGCAGATTATTTTGAAAAACAAGCAGAACACACTAAAAATTACAACAGAAAAAATGAGCAGCGGGCCACTGCTCTCCAGGTAACTAAGGAGTTATCGTGGTACGTAACTGAATCCTTCCTAGATGCAAATGGAATGGATTCCATAAATTACAAGAATGATGGCAAACAAATTCTTGAATACGTGCGTAGCATAACAGGAAGCGCGGTAATTTGATTAGATTTCATGGCTTCAATAGCAATGATTGATTATACGTTGGTGAAATATTGAAAATTCATTGATTGATAAACATTGCATTTAGGAACGATTCGAGGTTGGTCCGCCAATTCAAGACCATACGGTTTATGAAAAGGGTCATTTCATCCCGCGGTCCCAAACCCTAGCAATAGCTGGTCCGACCACAAATGACGCTACGTTGAGTACTTCGTCAAAAATAACGGATTCCCCATCCAGTCTCAGTAATGAAGATTCTGACGGTAAAACAAAAACCACACAAATAAGTGACCAATCCGTGAAATTTGGTAATGCAGAAAGTAACCAGGACAAAAGAATTTAAAAGAGAAGTTCTCACACCAAGACTATTGATAACAATGATAGAAAAAGGCCAAAAACGGTATTTGTTGTCACACTCCTACACCCTATAATTCATAAATTTTATCATCACTTTGGTCATTTAAGAAATTCCTTTTCAGATCAACAACGACTTAGGCAAGAGCATGGCAATCTCAACAGAGAAGGATACGTTTCCAACAATTATCGAAGAACCAAAAGTGCCACCCCTACCTGTCCGAAGTGATGGAACTGATATCAGAAAAAAAGTCCCAAAGGGCCACCCCCACCTGTCCAAAGTGGTAGCAAAGATATAAGAAATTGTTTATTTTGAAAACGAGGAAAAAAATAGAAAAGAGAAGTGGAAAAAGAATTAGAAAAACAACAAAAAAAGGCTAAAAAAATACAAGCCCATCAACTAAAACTAAAAAGTTAAAATTCATCTTCCCCAAAAGTGCATCTCTGGACGAGATAAATTAACTTATAAGCTACGATTCATTATTTTTACATTGTGGGGTTGGTGTATGTTCGATAGGGTAACTACTCAATTTAGTTATTTAGTAATGCTAATTAAAGATTAAAATAAAATATAATAACTGAAACGCAATCAGTTAATTTAAACTTAAGGAAACTTTTAATCAATTTTTTTGGTGTTTTAGTTTTATGATCGTAACGGCTTATTTGTGTTAATTAAAACATTAAGATTGTTTTAATCAATTAGTTGTTTTGGTTTTTATTAATAAATGATTGTAACGGCTTAAAATATGAATTGCATTGGAAACCTTAAATATAATCTGATTTAACATCAACATCATTAGCAATAGGTCAATATAGCGATCTTTGACTGACTAACACTGTCTAACTTTGTCTTGGTCTGATGAATCTCATCAATCACCATTCAACCCTTGATTCGGCTTGCTGGCTGCAACGCCTAACATTTCTGTTACAACTGGCCAAACCCACGTAAAGCAAAGGCCTTTGTTCAGATGTCATAAACCTTGAAATGTTGTTTTAGAAAAATTACCTACTAGCTTTCGGTAAATAAGGGTTAAGTAGATTGGTTAGGAATGAACAACGGTAGGACAGAACGGACAGGTATCCTTTCCAATTGCGAAAACTCTCATAAACCGAATAACAGTACATAGTCGGTTTTTTAAAAACATTTGAATAGCAGGCAGAAAAGCTAGAGCAGAAAAAAACTTAGAGCGCGAGAGCGAAACCTAGAATGAGTCGTTCTATTTCATGTCAATTTCGTATTATGACATTTTAAAGTATGTTTACAAGTTATGTCTTTCAAAGATGGTGTGATGTAAATTATTTGTACACCTATTATTTAGCAAAGGATAACCTAGCATTTATCAACTCAAATTTTTTTAAATGTTAAAACTTCTTCTAAGAATTTTTCTTCAGCAGTTTAAATTTTAAAAAAGTCGTGCAGAAACATTGACATTTCACCTGGAAGGATTACTTATTGCTGCAGATAAGCCAGTAGATGTAGCATTTACAGTATTTGGGGTGCATAAAGCCTTCAGGAGTAGACTTAGACAGATTAACACCTTGTTTCTGTGAACCATAAAATATAAGAAATATATTAGCAAATGATCCAATTAAGAAACACACATACAACCGGGCGAATCATTGATTGTAGAATGATTTTCCAATTAATATATTTTAACTTAGAGTTTTCA
>JAQFYJ010000809.1:0-11336 GCA_034694685.1 Isotoma anglicana | reverse complement strand
GCCATTTTGCATCTTTACCTGACTGAACGTTATTTCGAATTACCGGGTATGTTAGGACAGTATTCAATTTATAACTGCCATTTGAAGTAAAAGTGTATTTTATATGATCGAGGTCGAGAGTATACAATTGTATGCAACAATATTTTCAAAAAATTTAAACAAATTAACGGGTTTTTGTTAAATTGTAAAATATCTTACATCTGTAAACGTTTGTTTGCAAATCGAAAAAGGTTATATCTAATTGTGCTTTGAATTTTTTAATGGGTTGCTTTCGATGGTAGTTTTTTTAAATAAAATTTCCAAAAAGGCCGTACTTTTATACAGAAAATCCAGGTCGGACAGTACCTAGGTTTGGGCCTGGTCACTATTATTATTATTCTCTCGAAAACTTCATTCATACAAACTCACAGGCTAAGAGATGAGATAAGCGAGTAGCAAAGTAACAAAAATGGCAAGTATAATACATACCAAGGGTGTTAATAATATTTTAACAACGAATACACTAAACAGAAGTTGCACATACGATACTCGTATACAAGGGTTGCGGAAATATTATATTATATTACAATCGTTATGTTCTTCGAATATTTGTATTTTTTAGGTATAAATCGGACGATATACTGACTGACGGAATGCTAAAACACCGTGTGCCATGGACTGTGAACTGGAAGAATATGTTATGTTCCATAATATGCAAAATTTCTATTGAATCCTTAATTAGTCACTAATTTAAATAATGTTCGTTGCTTCGATATTTTCCTAACTCGTACTTGTACATATACAGCTACATCACATTGAAGAAGATCTAATAATAATTCACGAAATATTTTCACCATCCTGTGGTTTCTGATGGAATGCAAAATGAAAGACTGGAAGCATATAAGACTGCAATTGTGAATGAATAAAAGGCGAAAAATCCACGATGATGGTGAATGATTAATGGGAACGCTTAGCAAAAGCTCTTTTCCCAGAGTAGTCACTCATCATCAGTTCTGATTTTAACCGTATGTCACTTTGACTTTAACTTACAATTTGACAATCTAATATCTCTCGTCAAATACAGAAAATTAAATTCGTCATGTCTCCCTTCGTTAAAAGCATGTAAAAAGAGCTAATGGCATGACCAACATATTTTATGCTTTTAAACTTTCAACTATTCCTTTAAGAGATTTAACATGTTCATTTAATAGTTTATACGATGTGTGATATCAATTTATTTGATACAATTATGATTTATTTCTGATTGAAGTTGCCATATTAGTTATATATACTGTGTTTAAGGAAATAAATTTTACTGAACTGCTATTAAAATTAGATAATTCTGTTTTTGCCATTTTCAAAGCAACAAACTCTACATTTATCTTTATTCTGAAAAAACTTTTAAAGTTTTTGATTATTAACAAAATTAAACGGAAGATAATGAGAAAATTTATTTGTGACACAAATAATGAGGTCCAAAAAATCGGAAAATAATATTAAACCTATGAGAATTAATTTATTTTGTGCCAAATTCAACTGATGACTTATTAATTAATTCATAATATCAGTTTTGCCAATAACTTTTACGAACTTAAATTGTAACCCAAAATTAAATGTAACTAACTATCCATAGCTTTTCTAGCAAATTTCACATATGTATCCTTGAATGCAGTGCATACACACAGTAAAACTAATGGAATAGTTCATAATTTAAGCTATCAAAAATCATTATTTTATTCAGTCTGTCAAATTGTACATTTTGTACACAAGCCAACAGCGCACTGACTGTGTCACAGATAAATAAATATTGTAATCACAAAGCCCTTACAATAAAACCGACAAGCGATTTATCTCATTCATCCTGCTACTTAATCCACTAATAATCTTTCAATCTTCTTCATCCTCATGTACCAAGAGAGGCATAGGCCTTAGAGCCAATGCAAATTTGTGAATGTGAGAGATATGACTTACAAATCAGCTTGATAAAAGTTTAATCAAACAATTGGTGAATGCAAAATGATATTCTGAGCAATGAGCTCAACTCGTTCCTGGTGGCTGTCGGATGAAAAAGATAATAAGGTTGTATATAGGTAATAAAAACGTCTGCAAATATGAATTATAAATGGCAAAGTGTATCTAAAATTTGCAAATAAATACTATCATCATTAAATACACTGCACTACAACATAGATTAAAAGCTTTTGAAATAACCGTCCAATTGAAGCTTGCCAAAGAAGTAAATATTTTATGAACCAGGGTGACGACTGAGGAGAGTTAATAGGTTAAGCAGAGAATATTAAATGGAGAACTAAATGGTTACATTATTTTCTGTCATTCCATTCACCATTCGAGAAGAGTTCCATTAGTAAAACTTTTCTGTAAACATTAATACCTATCAGTATCATTCGCACTTGAGAACGGAAAGACATCAAATGGTGATCAGATCTCGATCAAAGCTCTCTACGTTGACATTTTTGCTAGCTGTGAAAAATGTTATGCAAATGAGCCGTCCATACGCTACGACGAGGGTAGCATATGATGCCAAATATTTACACATTTTCCCTAATACACTCCCATGAGATTCCATGACAAGCCAATCTAGCAAAATCTGATCTATAACTCCGTATTTATTATCAGATCACATTCGGCTGCACTGTAATATTTGATATTGGGAAACTAATGCCCAAAATAGAGTTACATTTCTATTTGGCCTTGAAACAAGACTTTAGTGTATTCGTAGTAATATTATCAAGTTGAATATTACTCATAAAATACTTCCAACACATCAGAAACGTCGCCAAGCCAATATCCCTGTCTAATGTTGAACCGATGATCTCACCTATTGTTTAAAATGAGCCATAGTGAAAGAAACTGTTGACTTTTTCCTCTATCTGACTAATGAGTAATGAAATGAGATAACTCATATTATGTAAATTAGCTAGATCTATCTCGGGTTCTGGTGAAAAAACAAGAAACTTTTATTTATATTTTCAATTGAATTTTTTTAATCAAATAAGACGAGCTGAAAGTTTTCAAACCTTTTAAAGTATGTATTTATCGAAAAGAGTTTTTGCTGGTATTAAGGTACCTTTATTATTATGTTCGCGATTTTTCCAACAGGCCAACTGAAATTACAGGTGATATATTTTGCATGAAATCGCATTGGTTGGCATTTGGCATTGGATAAAAGTCAGTTCCATGTTTATGATATCATGATGTAATATTATATCTCTTGTATATCATTTACATAGGCAATTCACCTCGCCAAATTTGAGTAATTGTATCCTCCGAACATACACTTTCCTCTCATCAAATCAAAATCTATAGTTTCAAAATTAAATCAAGTCGATACCATGGTATCAGCAAGACTATCATAATCCATACATACATATATTATATGTATATCTTACCACTGGTAAAAATGGTTGACTAAATTTTGAATATGATAAATAAAAATTTTAAATAAAAATGATATACAATGTAATTGAAGGTATACTCATATATACGTATGAGCATAAAAATAGGAATGTACTTTTGATTGGCTTTTTCAGTCTAGTACTGTTTACGAATTAAGGTCTGATGGGAAGCTAAGAAGGACAGAAGATACTTTGATATTCCTCAGAACTGTCAGCTTGGGAGGGCTAAAACCAAGTTAGAGTTAGAGTTCTATCTAATAGAAACATTAATAATTCAAACTTTATGAAAAAGACTTATTCAGAATCAGAATATAATAGGGAACAAGGAGAGAGAAGTAAAATGAAATAAAGTAGGGTCGGGTAGGAAGCTCAAAGGACTAAGAAGGTCTTCCATCCTCTAGTACAACATTCTCTCTCTCACTCTTGTGATACCCTTCACCCAGGATGAATATATATGCACCAGTGCCTTAAAAGTGAAAGACAGGACTTTTCTTTCAGAAAAAATAAAGGTCTGTCTCAAGACTCAAACACTGAAAAAATATGCACATCCATCCACCAGAACGTCTTCCTGTGAGAACTATGGCAGATAAATGTTTTGATATGGAAAAGGCGATAAGAAAAACTGAGCAAAACTTTATAGTGTTTTTTTCCATTTCTACTACATAACCTAGTGCTACACATACGCGCTACACGCCACATCCAACATCACTTTTATTCATTATACAACATAAAAAAGTATATTATAAGAAAGCAATACACTTGAGCTAGCATATGTAGAAAAAATATAAATAGAGTTCACAGAGAGACAGAGAGAAGACATCACATCACAATTTAATAATAATATGACAAACAGCAAGGTAGCTAGCAAACCAAGTAGTCCCAGGACCGGATGGTATTTTAACTTTTCTTAACTTAAATATATTGCTTTCTGAGTATGATTCAATATTTTCTGAAAACATATACCAGCCAAGTTTAGAGAGGAAAAAATTACTCGCGAAAAAGGAGCAAGTAGCAAACACAATGTGCCTTATGCCTTATTGGTCTCTCTCTCTCTCTTGCTCTCCTCTATTCTGAAAAAAGACATTATGTTCAATGTTTTCTACCTTCTCTACCTGTCTGAAATTGTCCCGTGGAAAAACGGTTTGAATTAGAGGGACAAGTGGGTGCCTGCGTGTGTATTGCAAATTGAGGACAACGAAGATGATAGGATAACGGCAAAACCAAATTGCAATAATAATAATAATAATAATGTACATATAGAGAGAAGAGAAGGGTTTTTGAATTTGATGGTGAATGTAATGGCATAATATTCCTCATGGTATTAGTACGAAGGAACTATATGCTAACTGGCAAAGCTTTCAAATAATATAATACTTATCTCAGTCTGCTACACCCAAAAGCATAACCATACAAGTGGAGACGTAAGTACAACCACAATAATCATACAGAAAAGGTGGACATAAAAAATAGATAACAATACACCTAATCAAGGAACACAACAAGACACATATGGAAAATAATACATATTATTATAATATCAACACAAACCTATCTATAAAATTATATCGTTTTATTCGCAAGAATTATCTTTTTTTGTTCCTTTCAAACATATCGATACCGGCGAATTGAGGATGGAATATATGGAATTGGAATTAGAAACCCTAGTAGAACAAGAATGGAGCGTGGTCAACTGTAGAAAAGTACAAAAATCGTGTGTCCATGTCAGATGTCCTTTTTTAGTTACCTAAAATAAAACTATCATCCGTGAGCTTTTTATTGTTCTCGCCAAATTCTCCTTTTTCTATTTGATATAATACAAAGTACGTATTTCATATTATTTATTGAGTAGTGAAAAGACTATTATAAAAACCGAAAAAGAATTGACAATAGTATAGTATTGTCTTACGCAAACACACTTTACGAATCAAACTCTTCTAGGTCTAGATGCCAATTTACGGTCAACTTTAATATATTCGTATGTGTCTTTTACTTACTAGAATGAAAGTGTGTATATAGCATTTAAGCACTTTATGAGTTTCACTTGTGCTGAAGTACACACAGGAAAAACTATTGATAATACAACCCGCTGTGTGACATGTAATTTCAGTCCATATGCAAGTGCCCTTTTATTCAATGGTTGGTAATGGTATCTTTTATTAACTATGTTTGGCTATCAATCCACTTTTTTTCGTACCACCAGTCAGTCACTTCAATATAATCTATGTAGGCATTTAAAGCTGTTTTTTAATGACAGGAAAATGCAGGTAAACATTGAAAAGAAAAGTATCTTTTAATAAGACTGACATTTTATTAACAACCTTTGTTTCTCATTTCTAGAGAAAAAAATTCTCAGCCTTATATAGCAATTATAATTTTAAGTTTGTATTTTACATAGTTTTATACCCATAATTTTATTTCTCTTCTCATATCTCATACACTCCTACAACTTTCTTACTGGTTTTTGGTTTAAAAAAATAAAGTTAGAAACTAAATGCTCATCGTAGAATTTATTCGCAAAGTGAATATCGATAGATTGCAGAAGTTGCAAAAAAAATCCCAAATGCCCACCTGGCCAACTGGAAGGAATAATGGAATAGCTAAACTTTTGCTAAATAAACCCCTAAGCTATCTTTCCCGTTGTCATTTACATACACGAGTAATAATTATCTTCCAACCGTCAACCTCAACTAAGAGGAGTGGATGGAAAATTTGTTAAGGGGGATGCGTCCGTTTGTGAGTGAACTGGTGCACAGTGAACTTTGCCAAACTTTATCAGTGTACTAGCGACTCAAGTCAATATGCATATATGAATATTCTATGTTACATGTAGTAAATTTAAATCTGCCTGCTACTATCAACTTTTCATATTCTGTATGAAATGTACTGATATGGAATTTTGCAAATGTATATTACATACATTTTTAAAAACTTAAGGCACGACAAACTGAATAATTAATGAAATATTAATTGTAATTTTACTTACCAAATTTGACAGAGAGCGAACGAGGAAAAGGCGTTTCTTCACCCAGAAATAAAAATCCAAATATTATCCAAATAAATAAAACGAGAAATAACAAATAATAACGATAACTCAAATAAATTTTATCCTTTAGATTTTAAAAATAATAATTAGTTGTTGATACGTTGATGCTACTTCCATAAACCAAGACTATATAATTCACAAAAACAAACAAAGTAAACTTCCTGAATTAAACTAAAACTATTAATTACTGTAAAGCATCTATTAAAATCTCAGGAATAAGGTAAATCCGATTGTATCCAAGCGTTGATTTCTCCTTAATTTAGAGAGAACCAGAGTTTTGGTTCTTCTATTCGCATGAAACAAGTTCAATGTCTTCAAGTAAAAACACAAGTCACCAGTCAGTAAACAGTACTATTTACCGGCGTAAGAAAATTTCGCATTAGCATAAATCACACATCAACATTCAAAATCTACAATTATTTCTTCCAAAGTTCCAACTGCTTTAAATATGCACGAAATAAATATTAATCAAATTTGTCCACGCACATCTTATCTCAAGGATATCATGCATAATTCATTTCTTATTTTCATATAAAACGTAATGCAGCATAAAAATAGTAAATTGGGTATAATAGTTGCTTTTTAATGATAATAATTTTTTACACTAATCACTATATAGGTGAAAATTAAGTTCCAAGACATCAAATACTTAACATCCAATCGACTTTACTCCAAATGCGATTTCTTTGCATTTATTTTAAACTCGTTCACAAACAATACTTAAACACGGTTAGTACGATTTTGTAAAAATAAGATTTGATGTCCGTTTTCTTTAATTGTCTTTTGTATAAATTATGATTTTAATCAACCACCGCAGATTACTCTTTGGTCAATTATCCTTGAAAGTGTGAGCCGATATTAAGCATCCACTTATGCGTCCAAAGTGTCAAAACTCAAAATAGTTCCTATTAATGTCGAGAACCTTTACTTCCGAATAGTACAGAGGTTTTCAATAATTCCCAAGTAGCAAACTGGTAATTGTAATGCAAGTGAGCAATAATTTTTTTTATGTTGCACAGGTAGTGTAATAAACTCTTGCACGTTTAATTCCAGGTATTATTTCAGAATGGAGAAAAATCTTGGTTATCAGTTTTCAGTATCATCAAGACTTATGGCTTGTGAATGCAATAATAAATGTTGTACAAATTGAGTATGACTTTTTCAGCTTGGCCTGTGTGAGGTGAGGTGAGACAACGTAAGTAATATTCTGAGAGAGAGATACGGATACGATGCGGCATTAGATGAGACCGCGTGCTCAACAGCAACTGAAGACTTGAATCCACTGAGCTCTTCGTCCCCGAACAGCAAATGCCCAAGCTATCGTCATAATATTCGTACCCTATCGTTCCCAACGTAAAACATTGGAAGAATATAGTCAAAGTCAACTCCTGTTGCTCGTCTTCCACTTTTCCAATGGACTGGCTCACTAGTCAAGTCACTTCACTTTTCTCTTGTGTTGTAGAAGCGATTGCAAGGGAAATGTCAGTGCGTACTCAGGAGCTGTTTGTACACAAGCGTTTTTTACAAGAAAATTTAGTGTTGATTTTGCAATCAAGGCGATTGAATAGGACTGAAATTGTAATGTTTAAAGCAATTTAGGTAAATTGAGAGCAGAAATATGTTTCTGTCGAATGTTTGTTGAAGAATGAGGGTTAACTTAGCAAAACCTTGTTTTTAAAGGAAACGGTCGCAAGGAAATTATTACAAGCGCGCAAGGACTTTCCCCCGTGTATAAAACCAGTAAAATAGGGGGAAAAGTCTAAAGCCATTAGAAAATTACCCTTGGAACCCACACCAAACGCCTACACATTTTCCCACTTGCATTAAACCCCATCAAAAAACAAATATTCTACTTCGTCTTGAAAATATCTTTGAATTGAAATCACAAATCTTCCCATTAATTTGTCAATTGAAAATTGTTATTCGAATAGATAGTATTCTTTCCAATTTCACAATGATACATTTGGTACAACTTCAATTGAGTCGTATTCGTCAAATTCAATTATCTTTGCATAACAGCAAGTCTGTCTTTAATAGTAATTGAAAAGTCACATATTATATTTAATGGATTGGAAGTTAAAAGACGTAGATTGAGGTTTTTCTATCGAAAACTTTGTGATCTTCTGCTTGAGAAAAAAAATATTTCTGTGAAAAAAAATTTCCAAGATTTGTTGGACTCTTTTTGTTAGAATCTTTTAAAGGATAAAATGATGCTTATTAAGTACAACATGATGATTTTCAATTCAACCATCTTTACTTACATATTATATCCATCGTGTCTGTCACTTGCTTCTTTAGAATTGGATTGGAAGTATATGCAAAGCTAACATTTCAATTCCCTTTAAGAAAATCTTCACAAACATTTATACGGCTTTAACTAGTTCTTCGCTTTTGAAAAATGAAAATTCATTCCTGTAAATAGTTTATTCAAAGAACTCCAACATTCAGTTGAATAAAGTATCGAAAAATTTGCAAATGGAATTACATCATGTTAAAGCATCGCTCATTACATCATCATGCTTTCACTCTGAGTAAAAAATAAATAATATGCAAAGAAGCATTTATCAAAAAGAATGTGACAGAGCATCCACCATCGGGATTTTTTAGTGCTGTTTGCAACGATAAGTGATACATTGGTAATTTGATATTATAATAACATGAAAAAGATAATGATATGATGATGATACGTAGTGATCTTGAGAAGTGGTTGATAGCCCTCTCTCTCAGTGCACTCAGTATGCTATTAATAATGGTATGTTTATTGAAAGAGGAGATGATTCCAGAATTTCATTTCACATTTCCAATAAAAATATCATCAGGGAAGATCGTCTCACAGCAGGAACCATCACTCTGCATTTTTATTGCTTCTAGGCTTAAATGCACTTAACTTAGTGAATCAAGTTACCCTTTTCAGAGCTAATTAAATTTTAACGTGTATTTCCATTTCAAGCAAGCAGATTTATTTCTATCATCTGCCCCACATTATGAATGCGATATGACAGAATCAATTTAATTTTTTTACCCCTTTAGACAAACTTAGTAAAAGTAAGATAAAATTTTGCTTTAGAGCAAAAGACTTTGCAGTTATTACAACATGAGAAAAATATTTTTCATTTCAACCGAACTAGGTCAGCGATACTACTGAGATGAGAAGTAAGTAACATCAGTCCAATTTCCATCCCAGTGTATGCATACAAGATCAGAGGGACTTGGACCGGTGGCAAAAGCACGCTTGAGGAACACAAGGATGAGTCCAATCTCATGAATAATGAAATTTTTCATTGGACTCTTTTTTTCAATCGCATGGCTCTGGGGCTTTCTTTTTATTTTGTGCATCGTTCTCTTTCACTATTATTAGCTAAATATCTTTGTTTCTCTACGATGATGGAAATCCAATTGGTTTATCGCCGCACTCTAGAAAATACCAATAACATTCAAGGAAAAACACTGCAATTCTTTGTTTCTTTCTATTATTGCATTATATTTTTCCTAAATTCAGGATATAAGCGTGTAATGGATATTTTTTCTGATTTCTCAATTAACTTAGTACCAGAAAAAGTATCCATTTTTAGACAATATTTATTCAGATTGTTCCATAAACTACTCAATATTTTGACTAAAAATAGCTAAAAGGATGATTTTTCTTCCTTTTTAGATTTATTTTTTCCCCAATATTAAGGAAAGATGTTAAATCAATCCTGTTAAAAAGCAGGAAATATTATTTATAGTCGATCATAGAAGCAAGTTTAACGGAAAAAGGAAGAAAAATAGAAAAAACTGACTAAGATTTCAAGATGAGTCACAAATCAAACAAGACGAAATTTTTATTGCATAGTTCAAACTGTATAGGCAAAGTGTTAATTTAAACGAGGTATAATATCCGTCCGTTTACTCGTGGTGGCAACACCTCTAAACAAACTTTAAAATGGATGTTTGCATTCATTATGATGTTTTTTTACGATTATCTTGCTAAACGCACAAAACCCCATTTATTTCTATTTTAAGCAATTCAAGAGTATCTTCAAAGTATGACTTTTTGCTATTTACACATTCAACATTTTAATATTTGATGGTAATGGTTTAGTTCACGAGTCATAATATCTTCATGCGTGTTGACTTATACTGGATTTATCACCAATTTAGAAATGTGTAAATGCATTAGTTTACTAACATATTACATTGTTGCAGAGTTCGTTCTTTGTTCCCTTGCATAATAATATAATTGCATCAATGTGTATAACACAAAGTTGTACTTGATAAATATCTCCTCATTTACTCTCTGTTCAAACGAGCTTTTTAGGGTTTAAATTGTATTAGTTTCTTCTTTGTTTTTTAAATTTTAACCCATCTAAATTTGAGGATTTCACTTTAAAGTGTACTTTTCTGTTTTTGCACTGAGATCATGATCATAAATTACTTTTCTATTCATTCATCAACCAGTCATCGCCACTAACATCATTATCTTTGCTGGTGGTGCAGAATGTTTTAAAATCCTAGAATGTGCAGCAGTGAACAAAAATCATTTTACAAGTTGAAGAGAGTCTTCTAACTAAACGTTCATAAATAATATGAATCATGCATTCACGATTATTTTTCTGCATTTTCTCCTGCTAAATTAATTTTGCATAACCCTCTAAGAGTAACGGCAGCTGCATGAATTTCGATTCATGACTACGGGGAGGAACCACAAGTAAAGAAAAGAAACACATGAAATGCAAACCAGATCCCAGAAAGAAATCATATTTCAACCTATTATGATGATTCTCTTGTACAATCTATGAAATGTCTTTTGCTCGCAGCTCTTAACGATTCTTGTATAGACTTAAGGCCCAAACATACCGCGGTTGTCGACATGATTCAGTCGACAATTTTGTTGTCAACATCGTGCACACCGCCAA
>JAQFYJ010000808.1:0-11344 GCA_034694685.1 Isotoma anglicana | reverse complement strand
CAGATGTTGATGACCCTCGATGAAATAGCAGCCAATGAAAAATACGACATGAGAAACATACGTCCAGAGCGCTTTAACTTTTCTTCTCGCTCCTCTAGTTATCTTGATTTCACTTAATGTCAATGCCCATTTAACTTATCCTAACTAACCTAATTAAAGTTGAAATTATCCCAACGGGAAGATTTTATTTTAAACTTTGATGATTTGTGTTGCTTTTATGCAGCATAAATGTTGAATCACCGTTATAGCGTTGTATATGCTACATGTGGCTGATTTGTTGGTTTTTCATATATGCAATAATGCTACATTAAAATCAATTTGTTTCACTTTTATAATATTTATTTTCACACACATAATTTCACTAACACAATAATAAAATTCAAGAAAGCAAAGAATTTTTCCAGTAAATAATTTTTGATTTGTTACAATAATGATAACACTTCGTACATTTCGTACATTTTTAACAATTTATCTTAATTCAAATAATAAAATTTCCAATTGCTATGGGAATAAAAAAATTTCCTAAAATCCAGTTTTCACGGGAACAGTATTAAAATGTTTGCACATGTTTAACTGGACAAAGTGGACATTAGGGGAACCCAAAATAGCAGACACTGAAAAAAACTACGTGATAAAATGTTAATCTAATCCCATCATATCTAATTCCTTTAGTATATCAATCATAATTGGCAATGATACATTCAATTATCACATTAAATTCCTTTTGATTTGTCAAACATAATAACCTGTCCCTAGGAAGTTTGAATTACAATAAATAAATAAATATCACAGTTATCACAATTTTAACGCTGAAAAATTAATTTAACGTAGTGAATACAATACAATTATACATAGTACAATTATCAATCATCTGGCATACATTAAATATTTCACAAATTATAAGTTAATTCTTGAGACAATTATGTAGATAATCACAAATGTCCCTGTGAGATTTAAAATCACAAATGTCCCAGTCAGATTTAGATTCAGCCAAATTTTCAGGAGTTTCTCCAATTTTGTTCTTGACACTAACATCAGCCTTTTGTATTTCTACCAAATATTTCACGACGTCCAAATCACCACCACGAGCAGCATAATGGAGACAACTGTTGCCATCCGTATCCTTTGCATTAACAAACTCTGATAGTGCATCGTTTCCAAATAAATGACGATACTCTTTTAAAAGATATTTTACTAGATCTAGATTACCACTTTCAGCTGCATAGTGCAAAGACATAACTCCATTACCGTTGTGCTTTTTTATATTGCCAATTGTCTTTTCATACTCTATGAGATACTTGACTATTTCCAAGTCACCTTCACGTGCAGCCAAGTGTAAAGCTCTTTCACCTTTGCCTTTGGTTTCTGAATTTATAAACTCTAATAATTTCTTGGCGTGTTGTGTCTCGTTGGTTTCTTTCCAATATCTACTATATTCTTCTATAATATATTCGACTAAAGTTGGATTACCAATTTGACTTTCATCATTTAAATATTTCTCGCTCAATTCTCTCATTTTATTTCGGAATACTTTTTCAGTCTCCGTATAAGATCTGGAGTGGCCACTTAACTCATCCGTGGTTGAATGATTATCAAAATATTCATATACATCAGCGTTGAATTTATTCAACAAGTCTGTTACTATCTCCGACTGAACTGAAACAAAAGGTTCTACTTTGTAATTCGGTTCAAATTGAAAACGTTCAAGTTCTTCTTGCAAGTGACACGCGTATAGGTGTCCCTCCTCCCACATGAATTTATTTTCATCTATGTTGTTTAAATCTTGAATAATCAATTCGTTTAGTATTTCAAAGATTTCTCTTATTTCCTCACTATAATAAGGAGAAACAGCAAAATGAATAACCGTTCTATCATCTTTATCCTTTGCAGTAAAAAAATCCAAAAATTTCTCGTTTAAATGGTTTGATCTGATGACATGATCTACCAAGCATTTTACAATATCGTCCCGCTTAACTGCAGCAGCATAATGCAAAGATGTCATGTCAAACTCATCTTTTGCATGAACATCAGCTCCATTTTCAAGAAGAAATTCAACCACTTTCAATCTACCAGTTAAAATAGCCAAATGTAAGGGCGTTAAGCCCTGTTCATTTTTTGCATTTACATTTCGTCCTGTCTCTACAAGATATTTGATTACTTCAAGTTCATCCTCATAACTGCCTGAAAGTGTCTTGTGAAAAAGAGTATTATTACCATCATCAAAAAATACTTTCAATTTATCTTTCGCTGTTTCTTCTGCACGTTTTATCAAATGTTTTAGAATGTTCAAACGCCCATTTTGAGCAGCATATTCAATAGGTGTCATATCAAAGTCATCTTTTGCAAAAATGTCAGCTCCTTTTATAAGAAATTTATCTAAACATTCTATTTCCAATTTTGGATCAAAGCAGATATTTTTAATTTTAGGTACATTCCTTCTTGAAGAAATAACACAATGAAGCGGCGTTTCATTATCGGTAGTTAAGAAACAATTAATGTCCTCTATATCCTTTAAACTGCGTTCGACTAATTTAACATTGCCTTCACTCACTCCTAAATCTAAAAGCTTTACATATTCAGTTTTCGGGAAATTGTCTTTCCAATTTGGGATATTATTATCATTTGGCTTTCCTATCTGATTTAGGAGTAGCCCAACTGCCTTCCAGTATTTACCTCTATCAGCATACCTTAAAGGTGTCCAACCAAACTTGTCCTCTATTTCAACTTTCGCGCCACTATCTAGCAATTGTTTAACGATACGATCATAACCATACGCAGCAGCTACATGCAATGCCGTCCTACCTGCTTTATCTAGTGAATCTATTTCTATTGCTTGATTTGACAACAACTCATGAACTCCATCTACATCCTCGTTTAAAACCGCAGAATGTAGCTGCTTATCCATAGTAATCAATTCATCAAAAAACCTCCGTACAACTTCATTTTCTTCACTGAAAATTTCCTCTGTGAGAAATTCTCCTTTCAAATTTTCTGCGAACCAACAAGCACAAAAGTATTCAGCGAACGTTTTGTGAATGAAAATTGGTTTACCATCAACAACTCTATCAATGATACCTGATTTCTCATCTCCTTTTTGTATTTTTTTTAATAGACCTTTCTTATCATTAAAAATTCTGTCTATTTCTGTAGGCTGCAGTAATTCTTTCAGTTGCTTCATCTCAAATAAACTACATAAAGCTAATTTTTGATGACCTTTTTTCATTTGTTTACGCTTTTTTGGGGCATTTACCGCTGGGTTGTCAAAATCTGTTTTCTCTTTTTGTTCAATGAAAATTCTAAATTTTTTGTCAACAAAGTCCTTATATAATTTAGCCAAGTTCATTTTTGGGCTTTCAAGCTGTTTTTGAAGTTCTTCAGTAAATGTGCCATTCTTTTTATAATATGTAAACTCATTTTGAAAAACCACAGCAATCATATAAACGTTTAGGGGTATGCCAACAAATTTAGTCTCTCCTTCATCATTCATAGATCGTGAAAAATTTGCTAATAACACACCAATAAAATTTTTCAAAGTTTTCAAATCTTTCATTTCCCAAAAATTTATAAAAAAATCTTCCACATTTTCATCAGAAAATGGTTCCAGTTGGTATGAAAAAGTGCACAACTCGTTTTCTAGTTCTTCTAAAATGCCATATGGACGAGTCGTTACGAACATTTTCTCTAGCTTCGTTTCATTTTTCAACAGTTTTAATAGTTTGATTACTGTTTTATTATAATTAGGACTAATCTCGTCAAACCCGTCAAATAATAAAATGACTTTATTATTATCAAGCATATGCTTAAACAGTTCTGTTTCTAATCCTTTCGATAGTTTTAATGCGTCTAATACAAATTTAAGAACACTTTTTATTGAAAGAAGGTCAATTTCTTTGTTTTCTTCGAACCATGTTGAATGATCTACGAGGTTAAGCCTCACAACCCATGAACAATCGCTTTTAAACCTTTTTTCAAATTCTTTTAATAATGTTGATTTGCCCATACCAGGCTTTGCTTCAATAATAATTACTTTCTCATTTGTTTCATCTATCTTTATCTTTTCTGCTTTTCTAGTTTTAACGAAACTTCGAATTTTAGATAAAGAACCTTGCGATTGCTTCCAAATAAAATCTTTACTCAGCAAATGTATATTCGGGTTTTTTAATTGGTCGCCTAATAATTGAGTATCATCAGATATCACAATCAAATCGTTTTCGAGTCCTTCATCAATTGATAATTCATTTTCAGTAATTGTGAATAAATCTGATTCTTCAACTTTTTCTTTTTTAATTTCAACAATCTGCCGTTTAAGTGTCCTTTCAATATAAAAGTCTATCATATTTTCTCCCGATTTTTGTTCCTTTTCATCCGTTTCCGGTAATTTAATATAATTGTTTGCAAGTTTTAACAGCATTTTCCCTGTTATTAAACTTTGCAACCCTTCTGTATCAATTAAAGTGCCTAACTTAATTTCCCTATTTTGAAATAAGACTTTTCCGTTGTCCAAAAGCTTTTCTTGTGATTCATCTGTCAAATCTGTCAATTTGGCATTGTCATAAATCTTGACTGTATTTGAATTAAATTTTCTTGCAAAAATGTTATCTGCTTTACTACTGATTAAAATAATTTTTTTGCCGCCTTCTGACAATTTCTCTAATAATTCGTTACACAAGGAGTTCAATTTCTCAGAGAAATCTTCCTTTTGAAGAAGAGAAAATTTTTGTTCTTCAAAAGGATTGTCACACTCAATAACGAGTAAATTATTTTTTTCTGAACCAAAAGCAGTGACTAACTGTTTACGAATCAATAATAAATCATTCAAAGTTACAAAAATGTGACTATCTTTGTGTGCATTTAGATCATAAATGGAATCAACAGCTTGGTCAACGATAATTCCTCCTATTCTTGTCTCATTAACAATTAAATGGAAAATTTTCACATCGTCTTTTCCTTCTTTCTTTTCACTAAGAAAATCTACCAATTCTATTAATATATTTTCACGAAAAGAGAGACCAAGCATTTTAACACCTTCACGATAGATCGATGTGGGACCAACTGCATTTAATAAAGACATTTTCTCTTTCACACATTTCCAAAATTTTTTTACGCCAATTTTTTCTGAAATGAAATGGTTTTTTGCCTCTGCGTCTAGCAATTTTTTCATCTCAACTGAAAAACTGTCATACAAAAAACTAGTTTCTTTTAGCTTAAACTTTAAACTTAACTCTTGAGTTAGATTCTTCCTCAAATCTTCCCTCGAGTATTTAACAACAAACACCAACTTGTTAAGAAACTCGTTGATTTCTTCGTCGGTGACTTCTTTTGGAACTGAATTATTTGGAGCAGGCACATTTTTGAATTTATTATAATTTCTGAGACTGTCCTTGAATCCAACCTTTCTGCTTAATTTGTTTTCGTTTTCTTTCTTGAAAATCTTCATAAAACATTGGGCACTTTTTCCTCCAATGAAATCTTCACTAAACTTTCCATTTACAATAACCGTCCCAACTAGTGATTCAGCATGATATTCAAAAAGTGTATCACCCTTAATGCCCTTAAAGTTTATAGGTTTACTACCAAAAATATTATCACCCATTTTTTTAGCCAAGTTTTTCAAACTAAAATAATGTTTCAACTTTTCAATCACATCTTGCCTATCATCTTTTTTTAATCTCCATCGTTTGACATTGTCTGATATGCACAAAAATTCATCTTCTTCCTTAATTTCTTCCATTTTATTTTGAAAATCTTTACACAGACCAATATTCGTGCAAATAATTAAATCTTTAGTTTTATCTTTGAAGAAGCTTAAGTTCTTTTTTATGCGATAGTACGACACGAAATATTTGGACAAGGCAAAGTCATCATCTTGTTGACTTTCAGCTGTTGGAAATAAGTCTTTCATTTTAATTGTTTTGGTTTCATCAAGTTTGTGTTTAGCTTGAAGCAAACGGCACCACTTGTTATTGCCCTCGTCTTTATAACGGAGTACCAAGTCATCAAACTTTTTAGCTTTTTCTACCTCCGTCCTTAAACAAAAGTCGTAATTTCTCTTCGCAGCTCTAAATGCAAAATGCATCAAAATCTCCGTCTGGTAATTTATTCCGTGCTGCGTTGTAAGTAGCCCTGCCGCTTTTTCAGGTGGTTTTTGTAAATCTTCCTCGTCTGATTGACCACTCATAATGTCAATTTCAATTATTTATGTATTGCGTTTAAATAATTTAATATTTTCAACTTTTGGAGGTCTTAAAATTTTAAAAATTTTTGTCAAACCGTGAAGACATATCAACAAGCAAGTGAATTTGAAATATTTCAACAAACTGAATCGCTTTATATGGCTGTTTAATTTTGAATCTGAAAAATATAAAGAAATTATTCGTATATATAATAATTTGTGTGCAATTTCATAATTATGAACATATTGAATTGAAATAATAAAAATAGAAATTATTTTGTACCTTGATTTATGAGTCTTTATAATTGAAGTCAATCTCGCGAAAGCACGAATAAATTATGCACTATAAATAATTTTAAAATTGCAAAAAACGTTTTATTCCGCCCTAAATCATTTATGAGTCATACAGAGCAAATCTGTAGTCAACCTGGCAACAAAATATTACATAAAAAACGCACATATGATATGGCATAAACTATTACAGTTTATGCCTATGTTTGTACTTTAGTTTGTTATAGAACAAGTTTTAGCAATCTTTGTTGGTGGTGGTGTTGGAAAATATTATAGTTAACTAGAATAGAGGAATAGAATAGAGTGGAGTAAGTTTTTGAATGAGATGGTGTGGTATGGGAAGAGGAGTGTGTGAGTGAACGAATGGGACACAGTCAGAGCCCAATTTTATGTTTATAGATAGATAAACCATTGTAAACACGACAAAGAAGAGCTATATTACCATTTAGAATCATTTACAATAATTTCGAATGTTTTCGTTTGAACCTTTTTTGTTATTAATTCAATTGATTTTGTATCGTTTGAATATATTTTGCATCAACTAAAACAAGTTTTAAAAAATATCTTTTAATTTTTTTCCATTTATTTGTACCAAGTTTCATAATAATGTTAATTAAGTATGGCCACTTAAATTGGCCCCCCTTGTTAATGACTCATTACCAAGGGGAAACATGCTAAATTAATTTTATTGATGAATTAAATATTAATTGATTAATTAAATTAATATTGATTGATTTTTAAGCTATGAGAGTCTATATAGTGTTTCATCATCCCGATAAGTCAATCTTGTTCGAAAGTTATATAGAGTCCACAGACAGATGGACACAGAAGCAAACGTATCGTCCCATAGAATGTCGCTGCCAAAATTTTGATTTCCTCCAAATTTTTACAACTTATTCTAGGCAATTAGCGTTCCCCTAAAACGTTTTTTGAAAAATCCTAACCGCACCCCTTGTACATGAGAAATTTCGAAAATTGGTTATTCAATATAGCTCAATACTATTGCTTAATTATAACGCCATATAGTGTCCTTTAAACTGTATTTCTTTTTTCAAAATGAACCATTTAACAAAACAAATTCAGAAATTTCGAAATTTTTGGGTGTGTCCGATACAACTTTGATAATTTTTGTTACGAGGTCGCTCTACAAGAATTATCGAGGCGTTAAACTAATTTTCAAATGAAGCTGCATTTTAATAATTTTTTTTCGAGTTTATAGGACTATTAGTAGAGTAACCTATAGATATTTCGAATTGAAAACTATTTAGTACATCTGCCTTCGCAATGAAAACCATGAAGGAGCTCAGCTTCTTAAAAATAAAAATGTGGTGTGAGAGTGACGAAACCAAGCATAATTAGAGAGAGCTGTTCATATCCTCGGAGGAAACATCCCCCAGGGAAAAGGATCCTAGGTGAGGAAACACCATCAAAAGAATAAAACAAGCAAACACTTTATTTCAGCTGAACACCGGCCGTAAAGACTTTAAAACCATTTCATCAGGGTTTAAAGTTTGACCACTTCGGTCATCATTTGACCGGTCAAATGGCAAAATGGCAAAAGGACAGTAAAAGGCGGCAAAATGAGCTTTTTCAGGTGGCAAAATGGTCAATTGACCGATTTTGCCACGGCAAAATGCCACTGGCAATTTGCCGCTTTAAACCCTGCATTTCATTTTTAATTCATAATACAGAACTTATTTTGTAACGTCTGGAAAGTTTATTATACATAGTTTTAGATAACCGACAACGCAACAATTGCATAAATCTTGACTTTGATTTCTTAAACTTCGGTTCTACAACTTTCTAAAAATTACTTGCACTTTGTGCATAATTATTTCCTTTCTCATGAAGATAATAAACTGTACCTTTAATTAATCAGGTAAAACGAAATAGCGAAAGCTACAGTTTTATTCTATTTCATAAATGAGTACTTTCCATTTTGATTCCATTTTTCGAATATCTATCACACCTCATTTTAATCAACTGTTGAATACGTATCAAAATATAAGACTTTTTTGGAATTCGCTCTGTTACCTATTTGAGGTCATCATAGACCATTAAATCCCTTTATTGTTTTGTTGTACATTTTTTAAGACCTCTATCCGAAAATATAAAACTTAAAGGTTATTACTTTTTGACGTTTTGCTTCATTTTTTGAGTTTCCTGAGAGCACGCAAAACGACAGTAAATTTGTGAACAATCTTAGATCTAAAATCGCTATTTAATCAAACCTACAAAGGCGTATGTTGCCCGTTTAAGTCTCAGATATCAACATATTCGAAGCAGTGAAATCATTTTTCTCAGTATATATCAATCGGCTGAATGAAATTCTGGAACTTGGAAGACTTGGGAATTTCAAAAACGCCTAATATTCTAGTTGATTTGATGAATATTATATTGTGGATTTTCATTCCTAGTGTTTTGAAACCTTCAAAAGTTTAATAGAATGGTTAACAATCACTAAAAGTCTACTATTAAATTTTGATGTAGTCTAAATTTTAGACTTTTGGGGTCTAATTCGTTTAGACATCTAAACGTAATTTTTGTTGAAAAAATACATTTTTCGACAGATGTTCATCGAAAGTGACGGCAAAAGTTGTTAACAGACTTTTATTTGTATTTTTGCTATCCTGAAAAATATGTCGATTTTATTAACATAATAAACCATAAAACCTCTATTAGAGCTGGAAAAATTAGAGCGCTCTAACGTTTTTGCAAATTATTTTGCATGTGAAATGACTTTTGTTTATCTCCTGAAGTATAAACAGGCGACATTTTAAATGGGTGAGTGAGTGAGGGTTATACGTGGGGTTACCGAGAATTGGGAATCGTTTTCCGTAATTTTTAAAATATTAAAATCCGACACGTTATTTGTGAACCTCCTCTGTTGTTTCCAATGAGAAAAGAAAGTGAACTGCTCTTGGCAGTTTGATTCCGTGTGGGTAGGTGGGGAAAGAGAGCACCTGTGTGAATAGACGGAAAAAAGAAGCTGCTTGCGAGCGTAGAACCCAACTCATGCAGAAGAGTGGAGTAAGTGGTTGAATGAGATGGTGTTGTAGGGGAAGAGTAGTGTGTGAGTGAACGAATGGGACACAGTCAGGGCCCAATTTTATAGATTGGATGATCAAATTGAATTGAGTAGTGATCGGAATGTTTCAGTTCGTTTCAAAATTTCCGTTTAGTTTCAGTTCAACGTTGAAACTGTTTCAAGAAAGCTGTTTCGATTTAGTTCCAGGCCAAACCGTCTTGAACTGAAATGAATCGTTTGAAACACGTTTCAGCAAACAATGCGGAAAATCCCATAAAGTGTAAAAATGACCGAAAAATAAACTAAAAAATAAGTCGCGCTCATGAGCGCTTCAAAGCGCACAATATATAAAAATCATGTGATATATGATTTCATAAATACAAAACGTCAGAAATACATCCGTAATAATCGTTTTTATCCTTCTAGGTCAGGCAGGTCACAAATTGAGGTCAAAGGTCAAATTTCAAGTTTTATATATTTGTATAGGTTTTGACGAGTAGGACGAAATGAGTTGAGACAGAATTTCGAAACACCGTTTCAAAATGTAATCGATTACAGTAATCAGATTACACAAATGTAATCGATTTCAGTAATCAAATGATCCAAATGTAATCGATTTCAATAATCAGATTACACGAATGTAATCGATTTCAATAATCAGATTACACAAATGTCATTACAGTTATCAGATTACACAAATGTCATCGATTACAATAATCAGATTACACAAACGTCATCGATTACAGTAATCAGATTACACAAATGCCATCGATTACAATAATCAGATTACACAAATGTCATCGATTACAGTAATCAGATTACACAAATGTCATCGATTACAGTAATCAGATTACACAAATGTCATTGATTACAGTAATCAGATTACACAAATGTCATCGATTACAGTAATCAGATTACACAAATGTCATCCATTACAATAATCAGATTACACAAATGTCATCGATTACATAATCAGATTACACAAATGTAATCCATTACAGTTTTACAAGTAACTGACTTTTCGTCGGTTTCCATGGCAACTCATGCGTTGCTAAGCATAAAAAATTTGTTTTAATTAAATTTGTCTTAATTTCATTTTTATGGCAACCCAACGTCATTTCAATGACAACCAAACATTGTTTCCATGGTAATTCATGCGTTGCTAAGCAACAAAAACAACAATTTCAAAAAACATTCTTTATTTATTAACAAAAACATCAATCGCAGAATTAACCTCATCAGGCCTGTCCTGCTGCACAAAATGATGAGCATTAGGAATGTAATGTATTTCAATGGTCTCAACGAATTCCCTTGACAACTCAGGCAAATCCTTCTCCAACGCGGGGTCATTTTCGCCCCAAATCACAAGCGTTGGACAAACAATTTTGTGCACTTTCTTAGGCTCGAGAATCATCTTCCGCGCTTCCAGCACGCCGCGGTAGTAATTTAATGGAGGTGTCCAGGCGCCTAAACATATTTTTATAGTTGGTTTTGGTACTCAAAGGTTAATGAAATATGTTTATTCCAGTTTGGGCCCTAAAAGGTTAATTTTACCTTTCTTTGCGAATGTGAATTTGTAACCTTCTAAATCTTCCTCGCTTATTAAGTATCGTCAGATACTTTATGTGAACGCTCATGGTGTCTGTTAGTCCGTTAGTCCGGAAGTCCGGAAGTCTGTTAGTCCGTCATGGCGATAACTTACGAGCGGTTTCACATACCGACTTCAAACTTGGTACACTTGCTCGAGACCACCATAGCTTGGATAAGTTCGCAGAAGGGCCCTGTAAGACCACCCCCAAGGTCACAATAAAAAGGTCAAATTTTTGACCCAATGTTAAAGATAGGGAAAAATT
>JAQFYJ010000807.1:0-11348 GCA_034694685.1 Isotoma anglicana | reverse complement strand
GCCAGTCTTCACTTTGATTGGTGCGCCCTCTGGGCGGAAAACTTTAAGAGAGACGGTATTCTAGAATACTTCTGGCCGCAAAGAAGTTACCAATTTCTGCAGAATTTCGAAAGCGAGTTTTGGCAAAAGGTAACCACTGTAGCTTTGCAGGAGAGTGTTAACTTCTTCTTCAATACTGAATGGGGAACGAATGATAAGACTGTGGAAGATGCCATCAATGAACTTTTAGGATTGGGTAATTAAGTGCACCATTTTAACACTAAATTTAAACAACTTATTATATTTAATATGTAAAATTATCATACATTTCATTTTTTAGGCGCGACAGTAATTCCAGAACAGTAAGCCGTTTTATGGAAGAAGTCAGAAAAGCTCTTTCGATGTGAATTACATTTATAGTCCAAGAATCCAAATGTTGATGTTCAAACTTTAAATAAACCATTGTAAACAGTGTAAAAAGGAGCGGAAATGCAACATGTTTGACCCCTGCGACCGTTTTTGTACCCTTATAAGCCTGTTGTCCTATGCATATGTGTCATTTAAACCCATTATCTCATTTTTCCCCGTTGGGGTTGTGGTTAACTATTTTAGGGTCCCTTAAAGTTTTTTCGAGTGTCTGTGTGCTTCATAGAAAGCATGCGGTGCGGAAGGAGAAGGAAATACTCAACAATTTTTTCCATTTACGAAACTTCCGTTTATTTCGTAAAAAGTTTCCTCGAATCCTATAAAAATGTCTACTAAAAATGTGTTCGCATCCTTTAACATTAGGTCAGAAATTTGACCTTTTTATTGTGACCTGGGGTGTGGTCCTACAGGGCCCATCTCATAACTCGTCGAACCTATGAGGGTCTAGAACAAATATATCAAATCTCATTCCGATATCTCAATCAGTTCTTGACTTATCGGTGTGACAGACAGACACACAGACTGGCAGACGCAGTGAAATCCAAACAGAAGCTTCCGCGCTTAAATAACAAATTGAAATGAACCATATTAAAACGGACATAAAGAAGTAGCGAAAGCTCTTTGTTGAATTTACAGTGACTGTCAACCTGGCAAAACCATTTCAGTTAGATCTATCACAAACCACAAAACTTGAAATTTGACTTTTGACCTCATTTTGTGACTTTCCTGAGCTATAAGGATAAAAAAAATCATCAAAGTTAAACCGACGTTTTGTAGATACAAAGTGAGATATCACGTGATTTTTTTGAATTGTGCGCTCCGGGTCGCTTAAAAGCGCTTATAAGCGCAGCGCGCTGATTTTTAGTACCAACCGTTCTTGAAAAATGCTGAATCCAGCGCAAAAAATAAAGTGCTTGATTATCCTATAGCGTTCGAAAGTTATCTGTGCGACGGACGGACAGACAAACAGACAGAGCGTTCTTACAAAGTAGCTTTCGCTACCTTATAATTGAATAACGATCTAAAAACATTAGCCATGCGGCCATGCCCATGTATTTTCACATTAAAAGAAAGTGAAATTTTAATTGCAGCTCACTGACTTCCTTTATAATTTTAAAGGTGTTCTTAATTTTATTGCTTTCTCTTAGATTTAAATTCTTAATTGATTTGTATGTTTCATTTCAGTCATTAAACCACAACTTGTATAACTTTTTATGTCTTAATGATGCCGTAACTTAAATATTAATTTTCAAAAAATCCATAAAACCCCTTATTACTTTGGTTTATTGATAGCAGCCCTTTTTAACAAATGCACAGACCTATTTAAAATTCCCACGATACGGCGAGTAATAATTGGGTTTTATTTAAAGAACTATGTCCGTCTGTCCATTTCCCACTTTATTCGAGAACGGTTTTAAACTGTCGGTTTGACAAATCGGGATGAAAGAACGGAATCGGTTATCATGGGTAATTGGGTCATTCAAAAAAGCTTAGAATACATAAATGGATTTGATTCTTTTTTTAAAAAACGTATAGAATAATATGTTAACTTGCGTCTGGAAAAAGAAATAGTGAAAAGCAAAATGGGTTTGGGAGATATAAGGAATCTTGCAAACCCCTTTTAACATGGAAAAAGATGGGGACAATTGTTTCAAGTGATAAAAAGTATCGTGTCCACGGAAGGACTTTCGAGCAAAAAATCACACGCATTACTGTGTCTTTTAGGATGAGTTTTTGCGAAATCTTTTTTAAAAAGCATGACCCCTAAGTAGTTAAATTAATTAGTTATTCCACCAAAATGGCACAGTCTGATTGCTTCAGCCCATTTCCAGCTGAATTTCACAAAAATGCACAGAGTACGGAGCGTAACTATATGGATGCCAAGTAAGTGATGATGTCATGAGGTAACTTTTTCAGTTTCTTACATTACTTTTTAACCTTTTAAAACCTTATTGAGTAATTACCCTTTTGGTATTCATTGTTTATTATTATTTGTTATTATTTTTTAATTGTTTTAATTCAAAATGGGTTTTAAAAATTGTAGTATTTGCGAAAGGATTCTTTTTGTTCAATTACAGCGTACTGCTGCTGCTGCTGTATAAATCATGGACGATCCTAAGAGAATCTTGCTGGGAGTTCGGAAATCCAATTGAAGAAAACAGCACTCTTTGTCCAGCCTCTTTCGTTAATCTTGAGACACAATATCATCGTACGTGACAAGCTAGTGTTGAAAGACTCATGAATAATTTATCGAAACGTAGAACAGGTGCAGTACAAAATGTGAATTCGGCTGATGAGACTGGATTGTTTTATTTAATTTTTTTTTCAAACTTAATAGGTGGAAGATTCGGGTCACAACAACGAATCAAAGTCAATGGTCCAGAAACTGGAGATATTCGGCCTGCTAGTTCCCAAGAGTTATACTTGACGGAGGCAGATTCATAAATGACAGATCTTAGTCAGAACTGTGTAACGGGGTGCAATGTCCAATCCAGATCAGGTGGTTCGATGGATATATAATTATTTATTAGCAAAATCGGATGAGAATTAAGTTAGAGATTTGCCCATGCAGAATAAGTAATTTATTAGTCAAAGGATTAATATAAAATAGAAATAAAAATAATATTTATTAAAAACGAAGTTACGTGAGGCAAGGACCGAAGCCCATGCCTTATGATGAGTAGAGGACAGGAGGCGTGGAGACGGTCAGCTTACTTGGAAGACTGCCGAACTCCCTCCCAGCTAGGTAGTTTTAATCTATCAATATAATTAGGTAACTAAATACCTGAAGTATTCTATATTATAGTATACTTAATAATATTAATACATGATAGAATAATAAACGTAATATCTCATCTCTCAAGGTATAGAGATGAGATGCACAAAAGTTACATAAAAGTTATAAGATATAAAACTTAACTATGTTTTTGTCATTGCTTCCTTTCTACCCATCTCATATTCGTTACAACTGTCAGATCTTAGAAGAATCTGAGCGCCCATGGGTAAGGTTAAAACTATTGAATGATGAGGTAACGTTTGATTATGGCTTAGTCGGGAAGTTTGGACGTTTTGGGTGCACTAGACGCCTTAGGTTTGGTGCTTGCAACGCCTCAGGTTCGGTGCTTTGAACGCCTTGGGCTGAGTGCTTTGAATGTCTTGGGTGCTCCGGGCGCCTAGGTTGCACCGGACGCCTAGGGTTTTCCGGCCGCCTAGGGTGCTCCGGAGCACCCAAGTGTGGTCAGTTTGCTCCTGAGTCGTGAAGATTTTTTCTGGGGTCGATGAGGTTTTTAAATAATTTTAAAAATCTTGAGAAATTAGTATTATCTGGGACAAAGCCATTAATAATGAATGGAGTGTTTATGGACGATTTGTTTGAAACGGGCAATTATAATTATAGAACCTGGAAACTATACGAAACCAACATTATTTATACCAAACAAACATTGACTAATAAGTATTACAAACAAACATTCTTTCGAAACATAACATGAAGTAGGAATTATTAGTAAATAGATGAGCCGGTTTTACTGGGATCATCATTGCCACCAGAGTGTGAGAATTGTATGGAGTCTCATTCGACCGAAACAAAATTTTAGACACATACGGTAAAATCGTTTTTCGAAAGTGATTTTTAATGCTTAGAAATTATAAGCATCCATTCTTAAATTTTGCCTTGACACTTTTTAATTTAAATTTTTTGAAACATCAAAAGTAAGTGTTTTGTATTGGGATAAATTGGCATATAATGTTATGCATGCGTTAGGGGTTGGAGGATTTTTATCTATATGATTTTGTTTATAACTTGCTTTATTTTATATTGCGGTATTGACATATTGTGAGTCGTGGACGTACTTGTTGACTCATCAATTACCCGTTTGTTTTTCTTTTATAATGCAATTGTCCCATTCCCAGCCAATTTCGTTTATTTAGTGAGCTTTCCGTTTCATATTCCGCACCTCCACTATTTGCGCTTCGGTATGACCACAATATTTGGGTTACAAATATTTTTATACTTACTATCATTGAATATTTTTTAGCAATTTTTTTTAAATCTTAATGCTAAAATAGTGAGGTCATAAGCCCAGAAAGCCTGCAAATGCTTAATTGCGGCAGGTGGCTTCCAAAAGGTGTTCGGAGTTGTGCATATGTCATGCCCACACTTTTATTGGGCGAGTAACGGCTTAGGTTTACCTTAACCAATCACTAACTTGGTTACCAACGTGGTAACCAATTTGGATCACTCCTAAAGGAGTGAAAGGATAATTAATTGTTGATGAGCTTATTTCGTAATCATTTCTCAATGTACCCGGGGCTAAAGCGGACAATGTGGAGCGACCCTCATTAGGGCTTATAGTGAAGGACTCTACGGCAACACCACCACCTAGACTTTCATCAATAAGAACAGTTTCATTTATCATGATAAGGGCGACAGTAGTGGTGGTGGTAGTGGAGTGGTGGTGGTTGTAGTCTCAATTTAATTTTCTAGCCCATTCCGCATTTTTCTCAGGTATGAAAGGGATAGGAGACATAGTAGGGACATTCTCGAGGTCTGGAATAATTTGTTGGTGATAAAAACGTGCTGTTGTAAATGAATCTTCCGAAAAAATCCATTTTTTTTCAACTGCCTTAAATACGCGAAAAAATAAAAAACAATAAACTAAGCAATAAGTTCTCACCAAAAGCTCTAGGTTGATTAAATTTGGTAGTCTCATGTCGCCTCAACCTTTCCGTCTTTAAAATCGAACCACTTGAAATGTCTGAATTGATTATATCCTCCTTATATTCTTTATAGCTAAGGTTTAATTGCATAAAATATAAACTCAAATGTTTGTGTGAAACTAATTCTAAATAATTTTTGTTGTGAAAAGTTGAAAAAAATACCTTGAGATTCTTTAAAATGATCGCACCCACGCGAATTCCGCATAGTCGACTTTATTTCATAATCTGAACGTTTAATTTCATTAATACACTTTTCTTCCAAAGTGTCAAGCTTGACATACACACATCATGGGCTTTCTCAACTTTCCAAGCCAACACAAGTACAAATACACTGAAGATAATATATACTTTAATCATTTTAATGTCTTACTCAAAAACGAATGTTCAATTTTATAAATGTTTCTTTCCAACACCCAAAACAGAACTGCTACAATCTTCATTTTGATAACAACTAAATATCATATGCCAATCATTTCCATATCTCAAGAAATAAGATAAAAAAAGGTTGAAATATAATTAATATTCACTAACATACCATTATTTCTCTTCATTCATTAAACAAAATATATGCCATTATAAGACCAATTTAAACGCCTTTATTGACATGCAAAAGTTTCCTGCACAGATTCACCATAAGCATTGATCCTTTATGTGTTTAAACACAATGCTAACTTATTTTCGTATATCATTTTTTAGTCAAATTTCACTTTCTCCGCCTCGAGAATTCTGCAATGATTTAATTCAAGATTTGGTAACTTGAAGTTTGTTTTTTTTACTTCTGCTGCCATCAAATCCGTGTCATTCAAGACTATAACAATGTTGCTTATCAATTTTTCGTTTTCTTCCTTGGACACAATTAGTTCCTCGTTTTTTTCTTAACTTCAAGTTCTAAAACTCTCCAAACCGTCTTGTGTAGTACTAAATTCTACAAAGGTGTTGTTCATAATTTCGATATAATAGTGGACTTTATCCATTATGACTCTCAATACTTCGATTCCACAACTGCTACACTTTCACAATTTCAACAACAATTTCACTTTGGTCAAGAGTGAAACAATTCAACGACTGATCGTTTGACTCACTTATATTAGTACGAAAACAAAAAATAATTGAAACTGCGTGCATGCAATGTAATATGATTCCGCGATTGGAATACCTTTAGTATCTGACATTCCCTTAATTCGTGTGATTTCGTATGAACGCCAAATGGGAAATATTTATTTCTTTCTAAAATGTAGTCCTGTTCTACTACATTATAATAATGCCTAATGTAGAGTTAACAATTCTTTAAACATCAAACCATATTGTGAAGGCGAATGGAATGAACTTCAAGCTGATGAAAAATAATTCTATAGATGTGAAAAAATCAAATGAAAAGTTTCGTGATTATCATTCCGTTTTCATTCTGTTTTCATTGTGTCCCTATTAGAATTTTAGAATAACTAGCTTGAAAAAATCGAAATTATCAAGAATAAAAATGAATTACAAAATGTATTGTTCAGCAAGCACTATTCTATTTTAAAATACAATAAGATAAATCACGTTTATTTCGATAGGATGAACAGTACTATGCTTGCAATTGCTTACAATTAATCTCTAGTAAGCTTATTCAAAAGTTTATGTTAGCTATTCAAATACTTATTGAATAGCTAACATAAACTAGCTACATAACAAGCTACTTATATAACATTGATTTTTGGAATTTTTTGTAATCTTATGCAGCGAAATTTAGCAAATATTTAAGATCAAAGTGAAAATCAAGTACAATTTAAAAAATTGTGATGCAGGTGTGTATAACACACTTGCATCACACGTGTACATAATTTGTAACCAAAAGAAATGTGTTTGTTTCGGAATTGCATATTGAAAAGAAATTCATGACAAACAGTTGTGCATATCATGCAAAAACTATAACATTAAAATCCTCATTGGGTGACTTGTTATCTAAATCACGTTTCTATCAACCTGTGTTCGCATTTGAATTTTGGATTACTCCTTCAGCCAAACGATTTGAGAGTTAATGTATTTCAACTCCATTGATATTAAAGTTGCAAAAACAAAAACATTGATCCTAAAAATCTAAACAGCAATTATTACGTTCATAGACTGATGTTGAACCATTTCCATTTTTAAGCTCTCAGATTATTCACCTCATGTAATAAACATTTGATTCATCCACACTGGATTAAGATTAAAAAAACGGTGGGGAATAATGGAGAACAGAATTGTTCCTAGTACAAAAGAAATTTTTATAAAACAACAAATGCCTAAATGTACAAGCTGTAAAAAAGAGCATATGGATTTCATTCACCACATCAAAAGGAAGAGTAAATATTGCAGAGACATCACAAAAATTATCAATTGTTTGCGAAAATTGCCACAAAAAGATTTATGCTGAAAAAACCAGAAACAGCTATTAAGAAATCCAAGTTCAGCATAGAAGGCGAATTTCCAACAACAAATTTTTCTCGCAGGTCGGATTAAAATTTGTAGTCATGGACTGGAATCTACATGGAAGAGTGTGAGCTAAATGAAACATTTCAAAAGCTTTGGGTAACTTGCAGGCAGTGCAAAACCGTAACTGATATAAAAACAAATCTGACAAATCTAATAATAAAAAGGAAGGTTCGGATTTTTTATAAACACTTTTACACCGAGTAGTCATTAATGAAGTCACGCTATTGTATAAAATCTTTATAAGCACTTTGCTTACACACCCTTCTGGTTTTTCTTAACAAAAATTTTTCAAAATTGAAAAAACTTCATCTGAGATTAAATATAGGATATCATATTTTGTTCAAGTTCATACCCCTTTTTAAACTTTTTTTTCCACTTATACCCTCTAACGTTTGAAGTATACAACTGTAGATGGGAATTCTGATATAGCTGCCTATGTAATTTTAGCAGTTTTCCCAACTTGAAAAAATAGCACTGTAGATGAACTGAAATGTTTGGTGGAAATCATTTTTAACTCTTCTCATTTATCTTTAACAAAAGAACAGAAAAGTGTATCACAAAGGCTAGGTCATTAAATCAGTAGTTTAAAAGAAGATCATCATTTTCTAAAGAAGTGAAGACTATATTTCTTAAAAACAATACAAAGTTACAAATACTTTTAGCTTGTATTGTAGGTAACTTGATTGAGGAAACCAGTCTTTATGCGTGCGATGTATGATGGCACAAACGAATACAGTAATTTCTGAACATTTGTATCAACGTTAACAACAACAAGTATTAATCGAAGCTGATATTCAAGAAAAAGATAATACACCGCCACCTCAAAGCATTAAAACCTTAATTAAATTAGAAAAACCGAAAAAAAATTCCTCAGCACAAACTTTCTGCCCGTTTTTGGACAGGATTTGAAGAAAAATTTAAGTTCACAAAATGAACGAAAGGTACATCCGTAACAAGTGGGTATCAGGATATAAAAGGAAGGTTCAGGAAATCAGGCAATATAGAAAAGGGAAGTTTTTCAGCTCTATCAGGATTTATAAAGCATTCACCCGAGTTCAAAGATAAAAAACGTTGTTCAACGTGGTTTGAATGAAAATCATTCACTTTCTGTTACAAAACATTGGACCCGTAGAAAATTGGGAAGATAAAGAGACAGAATTTTACAATAGATTTGTGAAATTTGTGATCATATAGCAGCTGCATTATTTCAATCCTGTGACGTGCTTATTCCAAACGTTCCAGTAAGTCGATCATCCTCGTTGTACTCTTGGAAATACCACCTTGAAGAGATACTAAGTCAAGGAGTAGGCCCTACAACGTCTACTCTTTCAAATCACACATGGTTGCCAGTATTTAAAACAGATGAATATAACAGCAATACTACTAGGTATCAATCCCGTGCCCGTCGGTCTCTTAAAAGCAAACCTTTTGATTTTATTTGTAGAATAAGCGATGGTATTTTTCTTCAAAATCGGTCAATACCCAATAATGTCGAGGGTAAAGTCGTTTTACGAAGGTCAGGCTGACACAGAAGCTAACCCATATAAGCATTTTTGCACCATTGCATCTCAATTATTACAAAAGTATCAAGCGCTTTTAAACTCAAGGCACAGAGTTAATCTACCCGATAAACCTAACGAAATAAAAACTTTCGTAATTCCAACAATCACACAATATATTATTTCTGTAGTGCACTATAATGGTAATATTCCAAACATTATTTGCATATGTTTATTTACTTTTCAAGCAGTAAATGGGAAACTTGAAAACTCACCATTTTTATTTCAATCACATGGATTAGAAAGCTGTGTCTTACCTGTGGATGTGGAGAGCGTTTTTATGAGGCAATGACCTTTTAATACCGAAAATTAACCTTTCAAGCGATTGGGTTTCAGGGTCTTGAGCAACCATTAGCTTCAAAAGAAACAGGAAATGATATAAACAGGGAAAATTGAAAAGATAACTTTGTTTTAGTTCTCCAGCTACTTCCCTCCGTGTCTGCTAATTGTTTCAGCATTCAGAGAAAGGGTCAAGTTAAATGTGGATTACGATTTAAATCTGTAACTTCTGAATCGCTTACGGCAATTCTTTTAGGCCAGTGTGACGGATTAATCCAGCTGGATTCAAATAGAAATGTATATAATAACACTTTCATAACTTAAAATGGATAACACTAGTCTTCTTTGTTGTCTTAATCTACAAAAAAAATCGAACTTAAAATCGGTTTATGTGCTAGGGACAAATGAATTGTATAAAATAAGTTATAATAATATTCCATTCGGAAGTAATTCTGGAACAATTCAAATAGGACACTGGTATGCACATTACGTTATTAAAAATCCACACATATTGCAGCTTACAGCCAAATTCTTTTCATTTGGAAAAAACCCTGTTGAAAAATATGCTCGTTATCTGGCCACTTCCTCTGGAAACGTCTCGGTATGGGAAGGAATCATACGACGATGATTCTTTCCCATACCACAAGTTGAGGAAAAACAAAAATATCTCTCATAGTGAAAGAGAGAGTCAATTAGCTTGGGGGACAGTGAGTTATTGGGACTTGTGACAATAACAAAGTAAGACGGTTGTCCGGAAGTCGTTGATTGGTCTAAGACCAACGCCAAGCCTGATAGCAAGGCGTGGGTCAAGCGTAGATGTTAATTAGTTAGTAAGGATCAATTGTTTGTAGATGAAACATCTCTCTCTCTGGAATAATAAATAAGTTTTAGTTTACATAGAAGTCGATTTACAAAGTTGATTATTATGTGGGACTAAGAAGTCCCACAGTGCATAGATACTTTTCACAATATGCTGGAAAGTGGTATTTAAACAACCGAAACGATATGGAACAAACGTTCAATATTATAAAAACAATGATGCAAGAATTATTTCGAAGGTAAATTCAAGCTCCTCAACAACAAATTGAACAACCTCAACCGCACCTTCCAACATCGAATCGATCCAATTTTAATTCATTATGGTGTCTCTAGATTAAAGCTCTGCCGATAATATACGTCTGCATGTGATATTATAGAATGATGATAAGCAAACAGAACCGTCTCAATAAACTTTCCAGTTACCACTAGCTTTATTCACATTTACAACATTCTATATTCGCAATCGCTATTGTAGATATATACATTATATCGGATACTTAACTTAACATTTTCATATACACACAATGCTTATACTATTTGGTTACATCCCGGAATCCCTGGAAAAATAAAAATGTTTATATTTTTATCACGAAACCCGATTATAAAGGGTACACAGATCATAATACGACCATATACTGATTTACACTAAAAGAGAGTCATTCAGGTCATTCGACTCGTCAAGGATGTTGCACATGGATTTTATCTTAACTAAATATTACTGCAACTAAGTTACGAAGATTGCGGAGTTCGCATAATCATTTAAATGTAATAACAAACTATCAATTGAATATAGTTATTTAAGAGGTAAGGATTTTCGAGACCCAAAAATAGCATTTTTATGTCTTGATGGTGTACAAAGTCAAAGACCTTATTGCATAAAAGGAATATGTTTGTAAATAAGAGGATTAATCCTATATATATTTGATACTTTTAATAGTATTAAATGTGGAGGCAATTGATAATAAAAAGATTGGGATACTTACTTAAACTAGTGACATATTCATGTCTGAACAGTTCCGAACTAGCATTTTCATTGTATGTATTTGTAGGGGCGAGTACCAAGTCATGAAACGACAAGGCACCCGACTGCGCGGACACGTTTGTTCCATT
>JAQFYJ010000806.1:0-11364 GCA_034694685.1 Isotoma anglicana | reverse complement strand
TACGCTAAAAAATGTTAACTAAAGTAACTTAACTATTAAAATGAATGATTGCTTTAAACTTCTTATAAAAACCGTTTTATATTCTTAATAAATAATAATAATAATGAGTATAAAGGACGGATGAGAAATCCTTAGTAAAATGCAAATGGGATTGACAATTATTAAATGTACATGTTATTAAATGAGATAATAAGACATTAAATAATATCTAAATTGCATCAAAGGAACACAAAATTAGCCTAAATTCCTTCATTTGGCGAAAGAGCTGTTGACTTATGAGAATGGCTTTGACAGCACGTGCAAAGGAAACTGATGAGTTGATGATTTAAATAGTACCTACTGACACATCCAATGGCTTTTCTCCATGCCCTCAAGTATATCAAGATTAATTTAATTACCTTTAACTTTATTACCATTGAAGGATACTTTGAAATTTTTATAGTAAAAAAACATTATCCATACGTCACAAACTTAATTTAACCCTTTTGTTAATAAAGTTCGAATACGTGTGTGTGCACTGTAGGATTATCAAAGTTTTCCGCGATGACCCCTGAGAAGACAGACAGAAAATAAAATAAATCACACTGAAGTCTTCTTAAGAGTTTGTTGGTAGTCTTTTTGATACAGGCGTGAAGTGATGCAAGGGATGAACAATAAATAAGTCGTATGAAAAGGGAAGATGCAAAATAAATAATTCATAAATTAGCATTAAGTATAATTTCCTCATATTGTATCAATTACCCTGACATCTCAAAGACCCCTGAAGCTTGTGATGTTAAAAGGCTGCGCAATTAGCCCATTTTTGGAATCATCTTATAATTTATTAAGAACTGCGGCTATTTTTCATACACATTGGATTAAAAATGAAATATGCATTTCGGTAAATCACTTACAAAATGCGTGGGCTTGTATTCTTACAGTAATTATCTGTTAGGACACTTTGTTATGAGGAGTTGGAGCATTATATATTATTATTACTTCAGTTAGAGATTAGAGATAGCCATTTTACTTACATGTAAACTTATCACTAAACTCAATTTATATTTATTTAATCCGAGGGAGAGACGCGGAAATCTTTAGATTGTATTTCTAATTGTAAAATAACTCTGAGAAGATCATTAAAAGATTTTTAACTTTAATAACGAGATATAAATGCTAAACTATTTTTTCAATTTACTTCTATGAGACACATCGTAACTTGTTTACATTTTTAATTAGCTTTTATTTTATTTTTTTGATTGAAATTCATACAACGAATATATTTAAGACGATACAAACTGTAAATACATTACGTAGTGTATTCTATTATAGCTCTTTTACGTAGCGATAATTTATTACTAGCATAAGGTAATTAGTAATTGACACGATACAAAATACTCTTTATTGGTATACTACTACCGCTTTACACATGTTTTATAAATAATGTAACCAATTGTTCACGCCACACCGTCCCATTTAGTAAATTTTCTAAAGGCTAATTGATCCAATTCAGCCTCTCACACTTAAATGATGGAGGTTAGCTTTATTTGTGTCTGATGTCATTGCACTTGAGCTTATATTTTAACACCCACAATAAGCTTAGCCAAACAATAACAATAATTATAAAAATGAAAACTTATGCCATTATCTTTGGGCCGGGTCAGGATGACTTTTTGTCCAAGTCCAAATATTTCAATACAATGGATAAATTTACCTACTTAACCAGGTCAGGTCTATCATAAAATAAATATTTTTTATAATTTACTCATTTGACATATAGTTACTGTTGGCAGTTTTTCAAACAAATTAACATGCAGTACTAACTACGACACAGACAGTGAGGATCAATGCCAAATTCTAAAATGTGTACATGACTAATATTTCCGTAAAGCTAAAGTAAAGAAATTATGTTTTGATTTAGAATTTAACCTACAAGTGACATTGTTCAAGCCCATCATAGATCAAATTCATAATCATCAATGTCTTATTCAGAATATGGTACACAGCTAATCTTTTGACCTGATGGAAAAATTTTAATCTTGCATATCAAATGGTAATAGACAAATGATATGTTGATAATCTAATGTACATGATAATGTCTCGTAGATGGACGACGGTGCTTTTATATTTTAGAAGGTCACAAAAGGCTCGTTTCTAAGGTAGTGAGTTAAAGTTGATATTTTATGTCAATGCGTGAAAAAATAATTGTCTCCTGCTGTCTACCATAGCATGAAGTCTTTGAGTTCGTGATATGGATTTGCAATTAGATTCGACTACAAATCATCTAAACACCACACCACGCCTGAATCAAACATTCAAGTTTATAACATACATAAGGTAAATAGGTACATTCTATTCACACATGTACAACACAACGTGGAAATAATCTACGAACTTTCGTTCATGTTTTGTATTATTTGCAAAGCATTTATTTATTTGTATAGAGAACAAATAGGAAATGCCATAATTGGTGGTTGTTTTTTTATATACTAAATTCATGTTCACGAACAAAATACAACATGTTGGTAGGTAGGGAGCTATTATATTTTATATTATTAAATATTTATAATAATACTGATTTCAATTAGCTGACTTATAATTGAGAAATAAGGGTAAATCAAACCTGATTCCAAATTAAGAAATGTTTATCATTAAACAATCATAATTTTTCATATTCTAAACATATAATGTATCATTCGCAGTTGACAGTGTAGTACACAAGTAGATTAATAAAATAAATATTAAATAGTTCGATTTCGTTCATGATTCTTGTTTGCACTTTTAAACTAATAAAGCATTTGATGTCTGTGTCATGGCATGGTGAATGGATTGTCTACTATGACTAATAACTCGGGTGAAAAAATAACGATGATGTAAGAGAGTAAAATTTAGAAAACAGAAGACTGGTAAAGTACACATGCATGCATCGATATTACTTGGAAAAGATTTATAATATTGAAGAGAGTAGGGAAGAAGAAATATTTATTCCAGACAGAGTGATCCAATATCTCTCAGTAATCCATCCCCTTTTGAATAGGACATGTTGTAATGCGTTAAACTTGAATAATATAGCGAGATGCACTTGAATGCAATAATAATACTTTATTGTGCATCTAAAAAAGGGAATAGCTGCAACTTATTGCCTCTATGAGAATATCTAGACACAAGCTAGGGCTTAGCTTAGCTCATAATGACATTTAGTAGTGACTCATGGTCCCATGGCTTTTCTATTTTATTGCATGGGTGCATCCCCTTCGTTTTATAATTTCTAAAAATATCAAATACTTTGGGAAACCCTTCTCACAACAAAGTTATTTTCCTTAGGATTGAAATAATCAAGCTCAGCATTTCACTTATTGTTTTTTAAAATCTGTTTTTCATTCTGTTTACAATCGAGACATCAGTTTTATGTGTACATTTCAAACTCGTTAAATTCTAACTTTGACATATAAAGTAGAGGGTGATCGATTGCATAATCAGCAAAAAATAGAATAATATTCTTTCCAAGCAAGAAGCAAAGAGGTGCCTTTACTTTTTTACATATTTTACCATCATCATAAATAAATGGTCTTTAAAGATCATGTAATAATTTTTATAAGTAGAATTGCCCTTTAAGCGAAAAGAATCTAATACATAATGAAATGGTAGGCTTGCCATTTCGACATCCAACTCCTTACATTGTAATTCTCCGTATGATAATAAAAATGGTTAAAAATATATGATTTCATTCCGCAATCATTTATCTTCGGTAGTTTTAGAAGCTCAAGTAAGAAATTGACCTCGGATTCATACCATACGAATGCTTACAATGGAGAGGAAAAATTTGATGTAAAAACTTTATACCCATAATAAGGCTCTTTTCCATAATGGAAAAGACACTTAAATCCAAGGGCAAACCACTGCTGGTTATTGGACAACAAATACATATAAGGAATCTTTTTCTTCCGTCCAGTCCAGCAAACCTGAAAGTGAGCCGATATAATAAAATTCGTATGCAATGTATTACACCAAGGAGAGGTGGACACTTTAGTCAAAGAATGTAAATAAATACTGCAAGATGAAAAGAAGCTGGACAAGATTGAGTACTATGCAAAGCCCATGCCAAGGAGGTTGGATGGAAATCGCTTTGTTCGTAATAATTTATGCGTTCTACTTTCATGAATTCACAAGAAGTGCATTTACATTACAAATAGAGACATAAGATAGATAATGAAATTACTAATATTAAACCATCCGTACTGATTTAGAAAAATCCAGGCCAGAATTTTACCATAATATACTCACTATACACATATTATTTTATTTCTTTAGCATACTAAATATTCTAAGAAAGTTTCGACTTTTCTTAGAAAAAAAAATCTTCGTCTGTTTAGTTAGATCCTTCTAGACTGCCTGGAGTAGGGAAACTGGTGGTGGTGGTGGTTGTGATGTGAATGCCATTTACATAGTTTTGTACAACGATCAGCCATATAACTGTTACTGTTAATGGCTTTAAATGAAAGATGAGTCAGACTTTTCGCAAAATAATTTCTACAGCAGATTCTTTATGAAGAGAGAGAGATTTTATTTCTTTGCTTAAGTTAGTTGTGCAACTAACCGCATAGACCTAGATTTGTCAAAAGCATATGTTACATTGTAGGAGAAGAACGTTAAGTTAATAAAATGAAAGTGCAGCGGAAACCCGATGATGATTCTGTTCTCGTGTAGTAATAATAAGGATATTATAGACCCAGAGTACATTTTTATGGCTTTGGCAGCCCTCATTGATTTTCAGCGTTGGTTTTACAACAGTGTCGTGTTGGTGCATAGCATTATATACCACTTGCGTAGCATATTAACTGACATTGTCATAAGAAGAAATTCTCTTCTGTTGTGGAATGAACAGCTTAAAAACTACCACCACCACGACATTTCTCAACAAGGGTGTAGAGGGAAAGTGGTAAAAGTAATATTGGAAGAGAGAGAGAGAGCGAGAGAAATAATAGAAGAATCGGATCTTCTTTCCCTTTTGATGAACAAGGCTGGCTTGGCTGACTCAACGAGTCTGATAAATCTACTATCTTCTTACACTCGGAAAATCCAGTGTAGAACATGAGACAGAAGCACCATATGTATATGGGATGCTGCCGCATTGAGAAGATTTTCCCATTGTAAAAATATCAACGCCGTGACCAGAAAACACCTTTCTCCAATTATTTTATGTTCCGCATAATCATATTTTCATTCTTTTTTTTGTATCAAAGGAAGAATCTTGCTTTCCTTAACTTTATAGATTTAGAGTAAATCCTTAGATTCTTACAACGCAATACTTTTAATATTTTTACTACATTTATACATACAAAGCAGCTAGTATGTATGTATAGGTGATTTCAGAGAGATTTCCATATTATTATGAAAATGGAATTATGATGGTATGGTGTGTTGTGTATGTACATTTGTAGTAAGGCCGATGTAAATGTGAGTTCGTGTTACACCTCTTATTCGCAGAGGTCTGGATCTCTGAAAGGAGAGAGAAAGAGTGTTGGAAAGCATGCGGGTATTTTGTCGGAGAAAATAGTAGTGTAGAGTGAGACGGCACATGCGGAAACCCTCAAAAACTCAAGACTCCAGGGCTTTTCTATACTTTTCTCCCTTTCGATTCCTTGTATCGCTCTTAGTTCATATAATCATGATGATCATCACCACGAACATAATACGGTTTGCATCTACCCTATACAAGAACCTATATGATATTATATTATAGTGAGCTTTTTACTTGGAACCCTAATTCTAGAATTTCTTGTACTGGCCTTGCTCTCTCTGTGAGAGTGTGAAGCCTGGCTTTAATATTATCTTCATATCATCCAAATTCACCAGTCCATGATAAAACACATAAGCACTAACTGCTTCTTTCTACTTTCTTTCATCGCTCACTCCTTCGTCTTCCCTTTGCTCCATTATTTTCGCTAAACTTTCTTACATTTTTACATTAGCCCATTAATAAAACTTCACACTTTGACCTTGTTTCTTTCACTCTAGCTTTGTCAAGCTTTTCAAATTAGAATCACACGCTAGCTATTTACACGACTGCTGCCATTTCAGCTTCAGCTTTAAACCGTTACACACATTTTGTAGTCAGGCAAGGGCATTTGTAGTTTTTAAAATTCAACCAGATCACACACATTATCCACTCTATTGTATTAAAAAAAACCTGAGGAATAACAAAACTAATCTGTATACGTTCAGAATTATATTGGAGAAAAACAACACACCGGCTAGAAAATAAACAGTGAGTTGATTAATTTAAAAATAAAGAAAGTTGCACATTTCTCCTGAAACGCAAGCAATATTTTACCTTGACACATCTAAACATTTTGTAATAATATTGTAAAGTTACATGCAACACAAAAAATAATCTTTTTCCTAAATTTGTATAATTTCACTCTTGTTGGCAAAATGTAGGGTTTTAATATGTCAATATAACCAAGTGAGCAAGTGTCTAATATAAACTGTAATCATTAGATATGACTTGAGAAGGAATAAGTACTACTTAAATATTACAGTTTTATATTAGTGTTGGATCATTCTAAAATTTACTTCGTTTGATCCTACGTGTTTCATAGGTAAGAGAATTATTGAAAATTTACTAAAGTAAAGTAAAATTGATTTATAAACCTTTTTATAAGGAAAAATGTATAATTAAGGTAAGGTGCATGCATCAATTTTGATTTAAACGTTTAAAAAGCGATTAAAAGAATAAGTGGAAAAAAATCCAAACAGATAAAAAGGCAGTTGTAGTATTTTGGTAATGTCATCGTATCATCATCGTATTGTGATTATATCAGAGTTTGTTCAATATTTTCTAGGATTCCGTGCACTATCTCACGAACAATCAGATCATGCAGGCAAAGCATTTTTATATTGTCTATGTCTCTCATAATTGGTTTACCGTACACTGTTCTGCTTGATGTTCTGGAAAAGAGCAAAGAGTTCCTAGTAATTTGATTAAACAATTAAGTCTTGTTTTTCGATAATTTGTTTTTCTCAACCAGTCTCTTGGGAAAGAAAGGTTTCTGGACTTTGTACTTATCCCTATTTTATTGTTAGGTTTGGAAAAATAAATTCATTTGGTATTTTTAGGTATTTATATTTTTATTCGATATTATTTCTGAAAAATCAAATTAATTTTAATTGTAGTTCAAAATAGCTTTTAACACCTTTCCAAATAAGTAGTTAGAATGAAATGCGTTTGATACATTAATAATTTCCTTTTGTTTGCACGCATTTTCTACCTACTATATAGCTAAATTTGGCCACAACTCAAAAAGAGCAATGGGCTTTCTCCATAAAACATTTAAAGTTGGTAGTAAACAGTGAACAGAAGTAATGAGCAAATCATTCACGTATTTCCTGTAAAAGTTTCTTAAGGGTTATTTTTATTTTATGTGATTGTCTCAGTTCAGGTAAGATTGGCTATATCAAAACGAGACTGCATGATATGCTTCATACTGTGTATGTGTGTGTGTTTCGTGTCGTGTCTGAGACCAATTGACATGAAAGGTGTGTTTCTAATGTGTGACTACAATTGTCATGTCACGCATACATGCCATTCAAAAACAAATACGGTCCAGTCTCATGCACAGTAATCATGTCATTCATCAGATACGCTTTTCTCTCTCTGTTCTCTCATGAACATGTGAACCACATTGGGATTTTTAAGATGATAACTATTAGTTTTATACCTAAATTTCTATTAAGCTATGACTGGCACAACTAAATATTCCTTCTCTTTTTATCTATTTCAAAATAGTTGTCTCATTAATTAAAGCCAATTCTGATTTTTTGGCGATTATCACATTAGCATAATGGGTTCTGGGTCTGGCCTGGCCTGCGAGTTAAAGAAATTGGTGAAGAAAATGTCATTTCATTATTACTGTTGTGTAAATGGTGGGCTTCCAAAAAAACCAATTTCTGTGTAGATAATGGACATGGGCATATGTACAATTATGTATGTATACATTCTAATTATAAGGACAAACAAGTATAGACAGTTGATTTTCAACATTTAAAAATGTTAAGAAAGACATCTCACAATCTGTCTGTCTGCAAATGAATAAAATAATCTTTTATCATAATCGTCATCATCATAATGTAGCATCCATGAGTGCATAAATGGACCGTAATGAGTTAAGAATTGAGCATAAAGATAGAAGAAGAGGAAGAGGATGGATTGTACACTTGCCATTTTAGGTGTTAGCAATCAAACTGGACAGAGCTTAATTGAAGAATGGTCTATTGTTGTTGCAACACATTCAAACAACGAACGATAATTATATTCCGTTAAGGAAATTGAGATGCTATATTTTGACTGAACATGCATTGCAGAATGCAATGCAACAATCCTTATTTTTAAGGAAGTACTTTAATAATTCTTGAATTGCTTTTGGTCTTTGGGTTCGGTTAGATAGAGAGCACATACACTAATAAGTTTGTAATATGCTTTAAAATATCTCTAGTAAATATAATAATTATAATAATATACACGATGGTTAAAATTATTAGAGGTGTAGAGTGTAGGTGTGAGTGAACCTTGACTCCTATCTGAGAATTCTGTCACGTCATTTTTTCATGAATCCTTCTTTGGGCTTCTTTGTGTGTCGAATATTTTATTCTCTTGTATTGATCTCACGTTAAAACTCATCATGGATAATTTGTTTTTTTTGTTTTAGGTGCCAGTAAGTGAAGACTATGTGGAGCCATTAGATCATGTAGTGCGAACTGGCTCAAAAGAAGGTTTGAATAAGTCAACGTCCGTGAAGGCGGGGCTGGTTGGTGCACCAGTTGAAGATGATGATACACCTTACAATGAGATAATTGAAAGCTACAATGCACCCTATTATTATTCTGACACAATAAAACAAGAGCCCACGTACTGTTCACCTTGTCCCAGTTGGAGGCAAAGCTGTGGCGACCTAAGTATAAAAGATAAGTCTTCATCATTGTTATCCGAGGAAGATCGTGAGAGACTTAATTACCAACAGCGTAAATCGAGCCGCAGCTCTCGATTTCGAAATCGTAGCGGTAGTAGTAGTAGTGGGACACCTATGGCCCGTAAGCGATATGAAACAGCGTTCATACCATCCAGTTCTCATCACCCTTCTCAATCAACATCCCCCGATGTGGATAGCCTATTGTTGGCCATTGAGTCCTCTTGCTCCTTGGTTCGGAAGTCAAATGAAGGAAAACATGATCAACGTGAGTTTGGGAAGGCTCACATCCAAGACGGAGACAGGGTAGATCGAAATAGTAGTCGTAATAATAATCTTAATGTTAATAATCGTAAGGATGACAGAGAAGAGAATTGGTCCATGGATGATGGAACGGAGAGGGATAGGCCTCAGCTAATTGATAGTAGTAGCAGAATAAGACCAGATCCATCCATATCGTATTGCCAGTCGATGAATCATAGTCATTCAATCACACATACGAGTGGGTCAACCACCACAACTAATAGCAGTCCATTATCAGATAAAAAATCAAAACCAACCATGCCATTATCCGAGCCCTTGCCACAGAAACGATATTCTAATATTACTAGTTCGTCATCCTCCTCGTCCGGCCCTTCTACATCAACCTCGTTGACTTCTTGCAGACCATCGGATAAGCGATTACTCATGACCATGATGAAAGACAACTCTGTAAGCTCATTGGAATCCATTGACTCGACAAAAAGTGAGGATTTACAATATTCTCGTCATTTCGTCGGCCATCCCAAGGGTGGCAGTCATTATGGTCACTTTGGTCGGCAAGTGACAAACTGTAAGCTACTTTCACCCATCTCTGATAAAAGCCCATTAGAGCCCATGTCCATGAACCAATCTTCTCTTGATGGAAATGAAGTCCATGGCTCGTCCTCAGCAAGTCACCACCACCACCATCATTATCATCATCATCAGGAGAATCACTGGCCAAATTATCAACACCATTTAATGAGTACTGCCGAGCTCACAAATGTTCCATGGGATATGCCAAAATTAAAAAGGAGATTAGCATTGCTAGCTGACTCGGGTATTTCCCTCGATTGTCCAGGAGGATATCCTCAGAGCGATGGTGGGGGAAACTTTACAACCGGAAGTGACCGAGAGTCTTGCGAAGATTCTTCACATCTTCATCAGTATACTACTTGTTCACATATCCGTGGGAATTTGGACTTGAGAATAACCCAACCACCTGGTGATTCTGTAGATAGTCTAGAGGGAAATAATAAGCATCCGCATAATTTACATTTAAGTTTTGATAACGGTTTAGTTCAAGATGAATACTACGAAGACCCTCGGTTGGACGTTAATGAGCCGACTGGGACAGCTTATAGCAATCAGACAGATCCTCAGCCACGCTCCAACTCTCAAGTCATTAACAGTAGTTGTAGTACTAGTGGTGGTGGTGGGAGCAGACCGAAGAGTCTGTCCAATCGGGTCACAAATGTGACATCCGTGCAAGTTCACGTGAGTGGGAATGGAGGACAAGAGCCTGGAGCTGGGAAACCTGACCGATGCCGCATGAAATTAGATTTCCGAGGAGGTGGTAACAATCCTCTTAATAAATATGAAATTGATCCTACAATCGAACTTGAAGCCCAGGAATGGTTTCATGGGGCAATCACTCGTAGTGAGGCAGAGAGTATTCTAAGAGCTACCAAAGAAGGGTCCTTTCTTGTCCGGAACTGCGAAAGTTCATCATTCAATCGATATTCTCTCAGTCTTAAGTAAGTACACCCAAGACTTTCTTATTTAATTTTCTCTCCTAAAAGTTTTCTCCTCCTGCCAGAAGAAGAATCTATGAAAGTTTAACTATAGAATGGAAACTATATTAGTTAGACGTTTTTAATAAGACCAAGAAGCATGAGGTAGTCCTTTCTGTCTGATCACCACAAACTGCATGGCCACGGATGGCATGAACGGCATCAAAGATATATTTGATGGCAAACTGGAAAGAGCAGTCGACATTAATCTTGGAGTAAAATACTTGCACTGCAGGATTAGGATGAGATATTTTTCTCAATCATGAAACTTGCAATAAACCTGCACGCAAATGCCTTCATTACAGACATTTGGATCCAAGTCCAAAACTAACCGACATTTGGCTCTTATAAGCTATATTTCCTAAAACTCCCCTCAATTTAATTAAGCAACTTCAAGAAGCTGACTTTCTCCACATTTATAAACTATACCTACGACCTTTGCATGTTTTTTTTTCTTTGCTTCATAGACAAAAATTGAGTCAGGTAGGTAAAGTTAAAGCAGGGTAATTATTACAACCGTCGAGGAAAAATGTAACAGGAGCTTCAAGCTCAAAAATGCCAATTAAATGAATGAATGACATATGATATCATTATATTTATACTTA
>JAQFYJ010000805.1:0-11367 GCA_034694685.1 Isotoma anglicana | reverse complement strand
AAAATTTCAAAATGCAGCAGCGCATGCGTTGTTTGTGAAATGAAAAATTAAAGGAAAAAGTAAACAACACAGAAGGAATAGATCGAATGTAGCCGCCACTATTGGAAAAGGGGTAGAGCAGAATGTAAAAGGGCGCCCTCCTTGGCTTTCTCTGAGTGCTGAGCCAATCAAAGGTTGGTCGGACACACAGACATACATCCCTGGCCTTTTATAATATTTTAGATAGTTCCAAAAAAATTGTATAAGTCAGGTGTTTTTACCCAAGCTTTCAATTGTTCCTGTTTTTTAAGAATCCTATTCTGAGATGCCGATGTTTAAATTTTGTTTTGTTTTGTGAATGCTCTACAATAATAGATACAATTGGCATGGTTTGATTTGTGCTGTTTAATTCATACGACACCATACTTCAAATCGTGTTTCGTTTGATACTCAATGTGACCTGATGTCGCAGAATGCCCGACCTCCCTTTTCCTAACACCTAGTTCTAGCCAACTAAATGGTAATATCCAAATGCCTAGTAGCCAACTAGATTAAACACAAAAAGAAACTTGTGATAATGTTCCCATTTTTCCCTTGTCCACAAGTTTGCTTATGTTTCATGTCGACTAAATAAAGGTGTATGAAGCTCTTGTGAAGGTAAATTTGTGAAAATTAGTTATTATGAATGAGTTATTTGCTGAATTGAATAACGTGCCTAACGAAAAAAATCAAATGCAAATATGGCACTGTAAACAGTAGTGGAAACAAAGAGCGGATCAAAGAATTTAAAAGTTTTAAAATGAATAAATATATTGTATGAATCACAATTGAAACGTTGCCATCGATTTTATATCGTTTGCAACAGGTGTGTTGGTGTGTATCGTTTGCATCGGTTTTTGTAACGATTGCATTGAATTTTTATCTTTTTAATCGATTATACACCGTTTTTTTTAATTTGAATCGTTTAAATCAATTTGGTGCCAAAATAACTCAATTTAGAAGCAACTTTAAACATTATTCTGCCAAAAGTTTAATTTGTTTCCAATTTTGTTTTGAATTTTTTGTGGTCCTCGGATACAAGTTTTATGATTATGGATCTTAGAAGACATTGTACCTTACATGTTTAATCTTAATTTGATTAACTCTTTGACAACTGTCTAGATATGTAAAATTGGACTCTATTTGTTTTAAATCTCAAGTTCTGTCCTGCTTGACCTTTCACAAAAAACAAAGATTTTTTGTTTAATTTCCGATATATTGTCGATGTATTATTTTGTCTCACAAGATTTTAAAGTATTAAGCGGTTTGACGCGCATATAAACGTAACCCGTGTATTTTATTCGAGCGCAATGATTTTCATTTCACACCAAATGTTCATGTGACGTATCGAGTTAAAAGAAACATGTCGCACGTGAATTCCTTCCTGTTATAAATTAACGACAGACTAACGAACGGGGCGACAAAGCGTTTGCATAAATCAGCTTCTGTTTCTTAGTACTTGTCTTTTTAATGATTTTTCAATTATTTAATTTGAAAAACATTTGTTCTAAAATTATTAGCTGTGCAAAGTCAAATTTTACCACTAACCCAGCACCCTAAAATAGAAATACTAAATTCCATGGATAAAAAACTTTGGGAGGATGACTGGGAATTACTTACACCTAACAGTGTCACAATGTATCTCGTAGCAAGACAAAAGTTGAATATAACTCTGCATCTAAAATGCACTGCACCATATCCAATTTGGTGGTTTTATCAGGTATAAATAACAAACAGTCAAGTTAAATTGAACAAAATATAACTGAACTAGATAACTGATAACTGAACCCAAATGATTATTTAATTCTGCTTACTTTCGGATAGTATGAAGGAGAGTATGAAAGGCACATTGAGTGCGACTCATTTCCTAGGCTCGACAATGAGTTGCTAGTTTACTCTAAAACTCTGAATTTCCATTCCAATTCTTCTTGGAGAGTACCCATACGGTTTGACTGCAGACCACAGTTACGCGAGAATGAGTTGCGCACATCAAGTGACAGGAGTATTCGCGTGACAGTACATTTGTTTTACCCCCAAAAAGGTTCACAATATTTTACAACTATTCAATTCATTCACCAGTAGAAGATCACTAAATATTATTCATTAGAAACACTCGTTCGAAGACCATATAGTGCCGTTGATATTTTTGAGGACAGAGGTGATGTAGTTCCATGTGCGAGTACAGACCCAAGAGCCCCTGTGACACTATCGTTTAAAGACAAAGTCGTAAGTGTTATATTTTTTTTAATCTAGGTTTTGGTCTTTAAACTTAATTTACGGCTAGTTCTATGTAACATAGCATAAAATATGTGAACAATATATAGTAGTGAAAAAATATATTAGTCGAACAGATAATATACAGATTCTGAAAAACTTTTATAAATTTCATCGATCCCCAATAGACTGGAGAAATGGAGAAAGTTTCAAGTTCAACATATTATTCCCATATTGGTTTCTTGGTGTTCGATTATTATAACCAAGGAGAGTTTATCTGTTCAACAGGGGAAGAAACATTAACATTTCCCGGTAAGCCAAAGGGTATATAAAAACGTTGAATAATTTTCAAATTGGTGATGTTATTTTTTATCCGTTAGTTTTATTCTAAAAATCAGCTCAACGAAAGTATTATTCAAAGACCTATTTTGTGCTGCAAAAAACGCTTATTCTCGACAAATGTCGGGAGTCAAATGCCGCATTGATCACATCAGAAGATGGATACCCTTCCGAGAAAAGATGGATATCCTTGAAATACTATTCGTACGGTGAAAATGGGCTTGTTTATACGGACGATGACGATGGGCGTGTTTACATGGGACCGTACAAAAACCTTCCTTTTGAACCAGCATCAGTCATAGCTCTGGTTATATATTGCATCCAGTACCCCGTAATAGGGCTGTCTGTAGTGAGGGAAAAAGGGAGATTACTGAAGAAACTGAAAGTCAAACCTATCATGGATATAGATGCCAACGTCAATCTTCTGAAAAGTATAAAACCAAACCTTGCTTACTATGTGTCAAATAAATATACAGTAGAAAATAGATCTCACCCATTGGAGTGGGAAGAGTTCCCATTTGACGAATACATTTTCATGCCTTCCGAAGGAGTAGGAAAATTTTACACGGACACCGTATCAATTTTCACTTGTAAGACAAACAAACAGACTTCTCAAAATGTTACACTTTGGCTAGAAACGTCAGATGGAGAATTTTCCCAGATTTCAAATGGTAAGATGGGTTTTAACTTCCGTTCCAAGTTTATGTGGATGGTAATGTAAAAAGCAAGCAGAGGACTAAATAAAATAATAGCTGCAGTTTTTATTTTGTGTCGCTAATTAATTAAATCCATTTTTAATTGAGGCTCACCAAAATCGGCACAGATAAATGTAAAACACAGACCTACACTGCTGTTCATAAGTTGGACATTAAAAATCCAGCTTCAAGCTGAAGATGTAGCCATTCAATGCAGAATTCCAAACAATGTGGACAAAGGACTGTACATAGCTGTAGAAAGACGGTTTGAAACTAAAAGTACATCACTGCAAGAAAAATAAATGGCAGTGCGTTTGCGTTTACATAGTAGATTAAACTTTTTAAATTGCTTATTACATATTACAGTTTTACAAATTCCAAGAATAAGGAATCCACAGTCAACTTACCGATTTCTAAATGGTCAAAACAATGGGAATATCGTTTGTTTAGCCGAAGGAGAACCAACTCCAGTTTATTTTTGGAAAAAATATAATCAAGTTAGTGTAAATGTAAATAATTGCTTTCAATGAGCGTTAAAAAATTCAGCAGGATTAAGATACACTTCAAGTTTCATAAAAACACCTCTTCTTAGTTTGCACTCTTGACAATACTGAATTTAATTTTCACCGGAGTCAGTGCTTGATGTTCCAATTGATTATGGCTTTTTTATGTTATGGTACCAGTCTTAAATAGTTTTTTGTTAGTACTTAAGTTTGTTCATAAAGACATTCTTTAATAAACCATTCAAGTACGGGTGTAACCAAGTAGCGAAAGCTCCACGTTTCAATGGTATATGTTTTTTAAGAATAGAACATTTTTAAACAGTATTTCGAATTTTGACACAACTCATTTCGACCGACTCCAATCCAAAAATCTATCCAAAGAAATAAAAATTGGAATATGTATTTTGACCTCAATTTTTGACCTGAAAGGTCAACCCAGAATAATAATATCCTCATGTTGTTCCAAGTATCAAGATCTATCCAAATATAAAACTTGGAATTTGATCTTTTTGACCTTTGACCTCAATTTGTGACCTTTCGGGCCTCGTGGGACTAATTGTCCCGGTTGAATTTCAGACGTTTTGTAGATATGAAATCATATATCACAGGATTTGTTTGTATTTTACGCTTGAAGCACTCAGAAGTGCGACCAATGCGCTTTATCTCAGCTCGCTGATTGTCAATACCAAAGATGACATTGACCTTGCAAGTCCAACGCAAATAACCGAATGTGAAAAGGTCAGTCCGTTGTTGAGATAAAATGGGTGACGGAAGGACGGACGGACAGAACATTCCCATATAGTAGCTTTCGCCCCTTTATAAACCACATCAAACGGGTATAACAAAGTAGCGAAAGATACGTTTTATTAAGGAGCGTCAGCTCTTTTATGGTTTTCACTGCGTCTGTCCGTGTGTCTGTCTGTCTTTTACTCTGATAACTCAATAACAGAATGAGATATCGGGATGAAACTTGGTATACGCGTTCTAGACCCAAATAACTTTCATGAGTTCGGAGATGGGTCCTGTAGGACCATTCTTAAGGAGGTCAGAATAAAAAGGTCAAATTTCTGACCCAATGTTAAAGATAGGGACATTCTTTTTCGTAATTCCTTGTTATATTCCACCGCATGCGTTCAGTGACTTTGGGGGTACTTTGGGGTGCTTAGGGGTGCTTAGGGGTTTTTAAGGGTTTTTATGGGTATTTAAGGGTACTAAGGGATTTTTAAGGATACCTAGGGGACTTTAAAGGTACTTAGGGGTTTTAAGGGTATTTAAGGATTATAAAGGGTACTTAAATGTTCTTAAGGGTACTTAAGGGTTTTCCAGGATACTTAGGGGTTTTTTAGGGCACCGTAGGGTTCGTAAGGTTTTTTAAGGTACTGAAAGATTGTTAACAGTACTTAAAGATTTTTAAGGGTACTTTAGGGTTTTTACGGGTTTTTAAGGGTGCTTAAGGATTTTGAAGTGTTTGAAAGGGTGATTTACGTTCCTTATAGTAACTTATGGTTTTTTAGGGTACTTTATGGTTCTGTATGGAACTCTATGGTTTCTAAGGGTACTTTATGTTTTTTAAGGGTACTGAAAAGGTCACAAGCTCAAGTGTGCTCTTACGCTACTTTGTTACAGCATGTACTAAGATTTATTATTAAACCACGATGAATATTATTCAAAATCACGAAATTTATTTCATTACAATCACGGAAACCTGTTTCAAGGAAAATTACATTTGCCATTGCTTGCCATGTTTATGTTTCCAATCAGCTAATGTAATTAAAGTATAGGTTTGTTTAGAAGAGTCGCCATTTAACTGACTTGCAACTTGAATTAAAATTACAATTGAATTTGGTAGCATGCTTATTAACAAGTTAATTAATTTTTATTATTTAATGAATCTTATCAGAATGCACATTAGGATTATCAAAAGAAACAAGCATGCCAAACTAATCATTTATAAAGGAACCCCCGTTATCAAATATTGGATTCAATAATAATAAAAATGGGAATTAAAAATGTATTTTATTAAGTATCGTCAGATGCTTTATGTGAACGCTCATGGTGTCTGTTAGTCCGGAAGTCCGTGAAGGCGATAACTTCCGAACCGTTTCACATATCGACTACAAACTTGGTACACTTGCTCTAGACCCCCATAGCTTGGATAAATTCGCAGAAGGGCCCTGTAGGACCATCCCCAAGGTCACAATAAAAAGTTCAAATTTTTGACCCAATGTTAAAGATAGGGAAAATTTTTTTTTCGATATGGCTTCTCCACTGCCCCCGCTTACTTACTATGATACTATGACCCCACAAAAGTCCCCATATGACCCTCTAAAAGTCCCCCCAATATTAAAGATAGGGAAAAATTTTTTTTCTTCGATATAGCTACTTCTCCACCAGCGCTTCTTTTCTATGACACGAAAATTGTTTCACTTAGCCCCAAATGATTTCAAATTGCCCCAAATGGTTTCAAATAGCCCCGAATAGTTTCAAAGAACCCCAAATGGTTTCAAATAGCCCAGAATAGTTCTAAATAGTCTCAATAGTTTCAAAAATGCCCAAATGGTTTCAAATAGCCCTGAATAGTTTCAAATAGCCCAAAATGGTTTCAAATAGACCAGAATAGTTCTAAATAAACTCAATAGTTTCCATAGCCCCAATCAGTTTCAAATATCATCAAAAAATTTCAAATATCATCAAATAGTTTCAAATATCCCCAAATCGTTTCAAATAGCCCCAAATAGTTCCAAATCGTTTTAAATAGTCTAAATGGTTTAAAATAAACCCAATGGTTTCCAATAGTTCAATAGATAACTGACGATACTTTTTTAGAGCGTTGTGAATGGTTTATTAAGTATCTTCAGATACTTTATGTGAACGGTAGTGATGTCTGTCCGTCTGTCTGTCCGTCCGTCAGTCCGTGAAGTCGATAACTTTCGAACGGTTTAAGCTATTGACTTGAAACTTGATATTTAAGTTCTAGGGGGCATATGTTTGGCCAAGTACAAAAATGGCGTCAATCGGACCACTTTTAAGGGGGGTTTACCTGAAAAGCACCCCCCTGAAAATGGCCAAAGTCCAAACATTAAAGGTAGGGAAAAATTTTTTTTTCTCAAATTACTTTTTAAGTGGCCCCAAATAGGTACAAGTTGCAAAAAATATCAAAAAAGATCAAAATAGGTCAAAAAGGTCAAAATAGGTCAAAATGGTCAAAAAGGTCAAAAAATTCAAAAAAGGTCAATAATTTCAAAAAGGTCAAAAAAGGTAAAAACGGTCAAAAAGGTCAAAAAGGTCAAAAAATGTCAAAAAGGTCAAAAAAGGTCAAAAAATGTCAAAAATGTTTCAAATTGCCCTAAATTACGTTTTGAAGCTTTAAACTAAGCTTAAAAGCTTTAAAATATGTTTTTAAGCTTAAAAACAGGTTTTAATCATTGCTTTATATTCAGTTGCCGGCTTGCTTGCTTAATTTGCTTTAAAGCGCTTTAAGCGCTTATCCGAAATTTTCAATTTTTCGCTTAAATTGCTGTATGGGCTATTTATTATTCCCGCCAATGCTTTTTTTGCTTAAATAGCAAATAAAGCATGGGCGGGAATGTAAAAAGCATTGGTGGGAATGTAAAAACAGCAAATAAAGCAAGCAAGCCATTTAAGCAAAAACAGCAAACAGCAACCAAAAAGTTGTGCTTAATGCTATTTTGGCGAACACTGGTTTTAAAGCTTTCAATTAAGTTTTAAAGTTTTAAAATGAGCTTTATAGTTTTAAAATAGGGTTTAATTTGTCTGAAGATACTTGGTTATAGTTTAAGTTGTAAAGTTTATTTATTTATAGCCATACCTAGCTATCGCTTTATTATTGTTATACGTATCTTCTCAAATTAAAAGGCTTATTATAGGTTTGCAAAATTTATAAAAGTGTTTAAAAAGTTCTTTTGCGTTCTTTTGAAAGTGTTTGTATTTACAAACAGTATCTTGATCTTTTAAGATGGACATATTTAAATTGAAAAATGTCTTTGTATGGAAAGGATGTGAGCGATGTAAGTGCTGAAATGCAAATCACAATCGGTGAAATGGGAGAAAGTATACTTACATTTGCGAGTGTTAAGAGATCTCACTCTGGCCTGTACAGTTGCACTGCAAAAAATCGGGGAGGAAATGTCACATACAATTTTACTGTCTTTGTGGAAGGTTTGAACATTTTTAATAAATTTTCTAATCTAATTTACCGACTAAGCGGCTGGTGAATTATCTTGCCAACTCTTCTAGATTTAGATGAAGGAAACCAGATGACAACAACTTTCATTGTTTTGGCTTTAATTCTAATTTTTGCTCTGGCAGTATGCATCGTTGGGATTTATCGCTACTATGTAGCAAAGGTTAGACCAAATAATTTAAACGTTTTTGGCTTTGTGTGTTTGGTGTGAAACAACTTTAACCATATCCTTTCAACAAAAAACCTATTTGTATGATCAAATGATTTATTTCAAATAAAAATGTAGATTCAAAAGTAAGGCCTTTTAATTTTTAAATACAGAACTTGCAGCGTGTTTTAAACGATCAAGAAATAAAACTGTTTTTTGAGGGGCGACCAGATGTGGTTAAAAATGGTTACGACCACGATGTTCTAGGAAATTTTGACGCTTTGCCATATAACATGGCTTTGGAAATTATTAGCGAGGATGCAATTGTAGGTAAGTGGCTTTCTTATTGCTACATGAATGAGATATATTTATTGACAGATGGACGCTTAAGCAATTTTTATAATACGATAGGCATAGTCATTTATATTTTGAAGTGCATGACATTGTAATAGTATGAGAAATTAAATAAGTAGCGATAAACGATACCAATTAAAAAGTTTTTTGATTTAATACTATTTTGACTTTGTTAAGCGATCATTCCAAGGACAAGAAAAATGAACACTTTTTAATTTAGTATTTAACCAGGTCGGAGAAATCATCGGTTATAATATAAATGTGACTCTTAAGTAAGCTGACCTATTATTTTTCCGTCAAACCGGCACATTTTGAGCAAAGTTTCGATTCTTTCGATTTTATCATGAGGTACATTTTTTTAGTAAATTCTGATTTTGTTTGTCTAGATATACAAACTTTTTTTAAAATAAAATTTGGTTGGCTGGTATTCTGAACCTAAATTATAAAGCGAATTACATGATGATAAATTAAAATTGCAAATTGCAATAATGCATGACAAAAATCGATAGATTATTTTTATTTACTTATTTTGTTTTTGACTGAATTTTTTAACTATACCTTTCAAAAATGTTTGCTTTAATTTAATAATTTTAAGGTGACATTATCAGGGCTTTGCAAAATGCATGGTATTTGAAATATGTGATTTAAACAAATGTATGTATTTTTGTATTTTACAAATTTATAACCAAAGAAATATATTTCGTATTTACACATCAAAATACAAAATCTTGTTATAATATATTTGTATTTTTAGACTTAAAAAAATGTATTAAACATATTTTTACCAAATACATTCTGCCAGAAACGTTAAAAATTTCAATTTTGGTATGGCATGGTATTTAAAAAATATCATTTAAAATATCACAAGCTCTAATTTTTTAAACGAGAGTTATTTGTCACATTATTTTTGGAGTTCACAATTTTACAAGAAATATAGTAACGACTTGAAAAAATATTGGTATTTATTAAAAGCAAGCTAGTAATTGTTTAAAACTGCAAACTAAATTTATGTACACCTACTTTCATAAACAATTATTGCAATTACATCTGCAGTTACGAGTTTTAAGTTAAATTTTAATTGTCAAAGTAGTTTTTACGAAGAACTACGCATGTATTTTTTACTAATTACCTAATTTTTTAATTAACTTATTTTGAGAAGGTAAAAAGTTTGTATTATCCAAATACAGTTTTTGTGTATAAGAAAAATTTTGTATTTTGAAGAACTTTTTGAATAATGTATTTTTGATACATTTGAATGTTGGACAATTTTAAGAATTTTATTTTGTATTTAGTATTTTGAAATTTAAAAAATAGGTATTTGTTTTGAACAGCCCTGCTGGTGACTATATCAATGTAATTTTTTATTGGAAATATTTAAAAAATTTAATTCTTGAAAGCACATTGTATCAAAATTCAAAAATGTATCAATATTTATTATATTATTTATTTATTTTATTTGTTTTAATTGTGTAACATTTATTTCCTTCTTTGTAAAACTTAATGGAAGGGAGAAAATGCAGATTTTCACGCATTTATAACGTATAAAATGCATCGATCATGGTAGCTTTGAAACAGGAATACTGAATTTTGAATTCTCAACTTAAAAAATTTATTCGGTTTTACTCAGTTTTAAAAATTAGCCTTTTAAAGATTACAGAGAAATTTCGATTTAAAATAGTCTTTTCTAAATCTGTTAACATTTCTTGAATATTTTCAAATTGGAAAACAAACCCTAAACAACAACAACCCTAAAAACCGGGACTGTCCTGGCCAAAGCTAAACGGATGGTCAGCTTACTTATTAGTAAAAAAATATATATTCAGCAGAAAGGCTATCTATATATTTTCTTAGCATATAGATTTTATCTAGATGAGACAATTGATAACAAATGCTGTGAAAATGTTTCCTCCAGTTTTCTGTTTTGTTAGTCTACTTATAGCATGAAAAATTGTTTCATGGTGTAGGTCAATGTGCTTATTTGAAAAGAAATACAATAACAGTAAGTAATACATAAATGCTGAATTTAGGTTAGCCAAATGTAAAATAGAAAAATGAAAAAAATGTTACAGATCTTAAAAAAATGTTTTGATCAAATTTGGATTAACACTACTGCCCTACTATTTTTGCTCAGGTTCCCTTATTGTCACTCATCGTAACAAACAATCGACGAACATTTCTTATAATGTATTTACTTTTTATTATGCTACAAAATGTATTAAAGTTTCTGTAATTTAAATCAGGAAGAAGAATATGAAGCAAGAACGATGAAAATACTTATCTAGTCCTCAAACCCTATCTTAAATATGTTACTCTTATACTGTATGAGGGAAGAAGGGTGCAAGAATCTTAGTACTGAAGAATCTGCAAAATTTTAGTGTTGAATAAAAGTTAAGTTTATAAGGTCTAAAGACAAAATCGTTGCGCTAAAAAATTTAAGTTTGAGAAAAAGTGAAGACGATATTATTATATTTTATTGAAACAAATTTTAAACAATACGGAAGATGCGTTATGTGAGAATGCGGAGAGGAATTATAATTATGAAGTTAACCTCTTACTTTTATTTATGAATGTCAGGTGCTCAAAATAAGAATATATGTATTTAGTTCGTTACTCGAACATCAAAATCAAAACAAAGACAGTCATTAAAAAAACATTTTGCTTACAGCGGCCATCGTTGACAAACAATTAGTAAACTGGGGAAAATATATTGCTGTATATACATGAAACTTGTATGTGAACGTGTATATTTTTATTAATGTCCACTGATATAGATAACAATAGGATTCTTGGTAGCGGCGAGTTTGCAACTGTTCTGAAGGGATTCATTAAATCAAAGCAAGTGGACGTAGCTGTCAAGGTTGCCAAAGTTGGGACTGATGTTACGTTGTTCAA
>JAQFYJ010000804.1:0-11369 GCA_034694685.1 Isotoma anglicana | reverse complement strand
TTTATTTTTAATGAGCATTTGGATGTTCGTCCCTGCAAATGAAATTTAACGTTAATTTAAAAATAATGGTGTATATAAACTGGCTTGAAATTTGAAAAGATGATTATAAAAACAAAAAGGAAAATGCAATATTCTGTCATCCGCACGGATAAAAAATTAAAATATTGAGACTAATAGGTAAGAAATAAGCCTTAGCTTAGATTTAATTTGCTCAGCTTAAATTTTTAAGCCTTACTTACACAGAGTAAAAGGACGGTCGTTAAATATTTTTTGTACGAAGTGCCAACTTTTATTCTTTTATTTTATTTTCACATTAAAATCTCCGAAAAACAAAGACAAAAGGATGGGTTAAATGACTTGGAAGAAAAACAAAAGAATGACAAAGACAGACTTTGATCTTGATGTTGTTTCCCAAATTCAGTTTCACTCGAGCCAAATACGACTTCAAACTTTAAAAGAAAAATTAAGCTGCGTCAATTCAAGATGAGACAATTTTCAATCTAAAAGAGCATCATTAAACAAGTAAAGTACTGTGTGGTTGGTAGCAGGGGGCTAAGGTCTGAAAGTAAAAATGGGAAAATGAAATGAGTCTAAACCAGAAGAGATAATAATTGTGAGGACTCAAATTTTATGTGCCCCACAAGCTAGAGATGACTGACTAGACTATACAGTCTAATTACGTGAATAGAAACGAAAAGTCTTAAATATCACACATGTATTCAGTTCAGTAGCAGAATTAGTCCTAAGAGAAAAAAGTGAGAAGGACTAATTAGTCATCCGATGCTATCGTAAAATCCTCCTCTTCTGGTCGAATGGGTGAAGTAATAAAGACACTAGCTGTATCCAAAAGCTTTGACTGTGACCTAGAAGAAGTTCAAAGTGACAAAAGTAACTCGGGCTACGACACCCTTTTGATCTTTCCCCTTCAGACTTCCGAAAAGTCAATGAAAAGTGGCAGCACAGAAGTCGTTAATGGCATCAAGTTCACTTTACGTCGTTCACCACACTGCCGGGTTTACTCTGACTCTATCGAGATGATATATTTGGTTATAGAGAACTGTCTCAAAATCAGATCTTATCTAAGCTTATAGATACAGATGAAAATTTACTCATCTTCAAAATCAGTCACCCATACGCTCCCTAATATTTGTAAATCATTCTGTGTTCTCCAGTCGACCAAAGTTTGTCCACAGGGAGAACACACTTCATGAATCGTATTTCCATTATTACTACACTGTACTCTAGAGTCTCCCTTCAAACGCCTCAAATTTCTCGCATAATTTCATCTTCTATTAGCCATCTACGAGTACATTGCATGCATATGAAAGGAGAACATGTTATTTCAAAAACACAAATTGTAATCAGTTTTTTACAAGGAAAAATCTCATATTTAGTTCAGGTTTGAATTTTATTTTTTTACGATAACTCATTCAGATAGCTTAGGTTTTATAAGAACTTTTAATGGTAAATATTGGATAGAGTATTGATAGAAAGTAGCGTGACGTGGTATGATCATAAAATCATAACCTATTTCGCTTAAAAAATTATTGAGACTGAAGATGAGACTGAACTGGCAGCTGTGGCTAATGAGGAATTCGGTTGATTAGTTCTTTTGCTTAAGCAATAACATACTAATAATAATAATATTGTATGGGTAAGTGAAGTAAAAAACAAGTAAAGATAATAATAATAGTAATACACGAAGTAATAGTAATAATAATCGAAGAGTGATAATAAATTAGTATTGAGGAAGGACGGGCCGGAAGAAGACAAAGACAAAGGTGAGAGTAAAGCAATAGTTTAAGGAAGTCATGGAAAGGGGTGGACACTGGTGTTTCCCAATATGGATAACTACTGTACCAGAGGTCAAGAATATGTCGATAGAGAAGAAGATTTTTGACAGGAAATTTTGAAAAATTGATCTGCTCGGAAGGGGGTTTTTAGTAACCTGCTGCGAGAAGTGAGCTTCCATGTAACGTTTACCTATTTATCATCTTTTACTAACTCAGTTTGGGAACCACCTCTTTCATTTCTTGTGGGAGTTTCCCAATTCAAAATAAATTTCTTCCTTTTTATCCGACTCCGATTGGAAATCATTACTTTCTATTGGAAACGTGTTTTCAGATACATTGCTTTACACTGATATACCCTATATTTTATCCACATCCTGTCTTCTCAGCATAAAGAGATTTTTTAATTGTAAAATTGTAAAAACAACACTTAAAAATAGAAACCAAACCTAATGCATATCTCCAAATTTTACTCATCTTTAGAGAGTGGTTATAAAAGATACCTGAGTAAAGCAAAGAGCTTAGTAAATTAAACAGCTAAATTGTAAATACACTATTTCTGACATAGTCCATTAATTCTAGTAAAAAATTACCTTATAGAAACTTGTAATTTTTTATTGTTGTATATTTCTTAAATTAGAGTGAATGCATTAATGCCAATGAACATACAGACAGTTAGTTATGGAAGTTTACAACAGTTTGAAAACACACCTTTTTCTATTTCCATGAAAAACTAACTACTATCAACCCTGCCCATCCTTAATCCATTTCAGAAGCTCATTTTCAAGTGACAACGCTAATGCATTGGTAAAATTTAAATTTAAATGCTTTTAAAAATATAAGGAATCCAAGGTGAGAAGCGGATACCTGTTGTTGATAGTATCAAAACGGAAGATCAGTAAGATTTTCAAGCATGAACCTTTAATTGTTTAGCTTTTTTAAATAGCCATAGCTAGCAGGATTTAATCACTTTTCAATAAAAATGAAATTATATTATCAACTCACTAGTCAGAGATTCTATTAATGAATTTAACGACTTGGCAAATTTTCATGACAAAATGTAACGCATGGTTAACTCGATGTCGTGTTTTTAAAGAATAGACAATTTTTCTATTTGAATGCATTGTGCAATGTTTATTTGTGATAGTGACATCATAAACCAATAAAAAATCATTTTGCCATTTTTATAAACATTAGTTTTTTTCTAATTAAGCTCATTGTTTAAATACTTTTATTACGATTTCAACTGTTTTACAGGAAGAATCACCACACACCGTATCATTAAGTGTAAAGTAGCATGCGAACTTGTCTCACCTATAATAAAAATTAAAACAACTTGGAAACAATTTAATAATAAAATGAACACACGATTCAAGCAATACGTAGTTAATTAAATTTAATTGCTTTAATGAAGCTTTGATAAATACTTCACTTTATTAAATGTAAAATAAATATCGCTTGACGTGCATATTATATACATGTAACAGATATGTCTGTTTTCCCAGACTTTAGCAAAAAATATCAGTATTGTCTGAATTACGACGAAACAACCTAATAATTTTTATGATTGGAAACCCATTATTAGTATTTCCTCACTCTCAGCCTTTTACAGAAAAAAAGGTTTAATTTGCACACGAGAACTGTTGCAAAATTTATTGTCGTTTTACTATCCAGTAGGATTTGATTAAAATCAGCGATTTTTATTTTATTATTATTATTTTAAATATCCCATAACTCCATGTTTATAGCCTGTGTATAGCATAAACGTAAGGCTTGCAATATTTCCTATATTAAATCTTAGATTATTCAGATACAAATGATACAAGGTCATTTAAAGCTCAAAAGAAGGGATATTACATTAGAGAACTAAAGAATTAAAGGGGTGTGACAAGGGAGTTCTAAGAAAATGACTTTATAGACAATAAGAGGATGGGAAAATAAATATGATTTAAGAGATGACAAGGATGATTTAGTTAGACCACAGTCCAAGTTCAAAGAAAGTCGGAAATCATAACATTGCTTTACTCACTATAAGTTAACACTCTCTAGCTCAATATATTCTACATGGTATCGCCACTCTTTAAAAAACGAAAATAACCCTGTTACCTTAATAACATAAAAGGCTAATCTCGGTTCGGATGGCAAAATTACGTTAAAATAGAAATAATAGTCGAAAAAGGCTGCTGAAGATGAGCCATTTTTAGAAAGAAGGACGTAAAACGGAGCCGGTTGTCTGTCGGCTTTAAATGGGTAAACAGTAAAGGTTAGAAAAGGTGAGTCAGTTTATTGTGTGCCTTATTACCTCAAAGTTAAATAGGACCATTGTTGATGTTGATTTGCTTTTGGTGTGTGGGTCAATCGCTTCCTTCTAGTTTATCTAGTAAAATAAGCTTCATATGTAAGAAATACTACACAAGCAATTGAGGTAAGCTATTAACCCTACCGGACCAATGAATTGGCATTGGCACCACTGATTGTGAGTTACCTTTTGTTTTACTACCAAACGAAACACCGACCTGGCCCAATACACTTTTAAATAACTCTTGCATGAGAACTTTACAGCAGACGATAATAATAGGAGAAAATAATTGGTTTCTCTACTATTTGCGATTAGTTTTGACTTCGGTAGCGTCAGACCATGAAATGGCTCCAAGCTTTCGTACACAAATAGTTAATTTTTATAGGTGTATTTCAAATGTTTTCATAGTTTAATTTAATTTTTACTAATTGGATAAAGGCATGTTTTGATGCTGGTAAAGAATCTGACCAAAACCCAAGTCGCTAAATTGTATCTCACACTATCCAGTCAATAAAATTATTAAGGTTTTTTATGTAGTCATTCAGACTTTTCTTACTTTTGCTACTTTTTATCTATATAACCCTAATGGAGTCAAAACCATCTGAAATGTATACATACATAAGAGGAACACAATTACCAATTGTGATGAAGGGGTTTAAATAAATATTGAATCTCTTAGATCATGAAAGCTCTTTATATTCTCCTAACAAGTATAACGTAAAGGAGTATTGGATATGAGTAAAATTAACTCATCGCGGTGGAGATCAAAAGAGAGAAAAAGTATAAAAACTGAAAAGTAAAGCGGTCAGTTTTAGAAAGAAATTGTTTGGAAGAATATGAAGAAAAAGTAGGCGTGGTTGAGGCTTCAATGGCAAAGTCGAATAAGAAAAGTCAGGAAATTTTCTTGGAAATAAATGCATCTCGATCTAAGGCATGGCGTCGGTGTTCACATCCCTCGCCCTACCAAACTAAACTAAAAACTTTTAGAGCACGACAAGACACTCAATCCTCTGTCTCTTTTCTCTCTTCAAATAAAAGTGAGAATGAGGTCTTTCTCCAACATTGATTTGTATGGAATTGAAACAAGGAGAAATACCGTATGATTAGATTTTTCCAATCCAACGTAACTTGACGTTGATAGACTACATACGTCTTTTTAATCCGGAGGTATCGTTTACAACGAAAGGTTACGTCTTTTACAATAAATGGAAAATGAAACTGGAGTAAAGTAAAAGTAAATTTAAGTATTGTTCTAGAATTGGCTTCAACAAGTAAAAAAATAAAAGTAGATAACAAGACCCTTAATAAATGGCAGGAATTTAGTAAGTTAATTTGAGATCGAATCATATCTGATTCTGATGCAATATACCCACCCGAACGAATGTCCACAGTTCACGATTTCCTTTTGCATAGCTAATAATAATATTAATACTGTAAAAGTCGGTTTTATTATGCAAAAGAATATAGAAACACCGAAAATAGCATTATTTGGTTTAGTACAATATATCATTGGAGAATACCCTCTTTAATACAATAGATTATCCAACAATGACATATTTGAGAAGAGATGAACGATTATTACCTTGTACTTTAAGGTAACCACTACTACTTCACTACACTAGAGAGACTAACTACTTTATTTTTATACAAGGGGAGAGTTAAACAGAGAGTCCCGCAGCGAAGATACATAAAAATACCAATAATACCTAATAAACTTTCGGCCGTCACACCGTGTTTGAAAAAGGTGTTGATTGTAGTTTGTACATAGTTTCTACAGTCATTTGTACCTGAGGTTTTTTTTACAATGTTGATTTTATCATCATTCACTCTCAACTTTACAAGTCGGTCTGTCTCTCTGAGTTTAACATTTATTGTTGTTACTATATATTGTACTGTCTCTGCCTTCACCACGTAGTCTCTTCTGTCTCTAGAGTCAGAAAGTCTTGAGTCTTGAAGTCAAGTCAGTGACTAAAAAATTCAAGTACCATCATCAAATCACTAAGATGATCCGACTAAATAAAAAAAAGAAAGGGATTACTTTCTTAGCAATTGAATTGACCACTTCAGTCAATAAGTCTCCTGTTTCAAAATATCTAATCGTATCTTGTCTCTAAATCACACTTCATTTCTTTTGCTTCTTCAACGATAAAAGTGAATAACAGCTATGGATTTTCAATTGAATAGTGGGGATGATGATGATAGTGATGAGGATTATTGATGATGACTGACTTGCTTTTATGATATGATGATAAACATGAATTCAATTCATTTCAATTCTCTCAAATCAGTCATCAAATTCTTCTCTTGAGAATCGATCCCATTTTATTACTTTGTCTAAAAAGCTTTTGTCTCCTCCTCTCAAGAGAGCTTTCTTCTTATCAACTATCAACACTGTTGTCGCTGTCTGGGAATAAAAGGTCATTCAAGAGTTAAAAGGATTAGAGAAATCTTTAATGGACAATAGCACACGTTAACCTAAATCAGAACACTGCTGCGGCTCTTTGAAATTTAAATACTTAGAAAGCACAGCGAAGTGTAATATGACTTTTTAGAGATTATTTTATTACTATTACAGTCTTAAGAGTCTGATAGGGATTTGATTAGAATTGGACAAATAACCATTTATAAAATCAAATTCCATTTACTCATAAAAGTTTTAATGTTTTACAAGAGGTATTCAATCAATAGAAAATAATTTTATATAAATCTTACAACCTTCATTGTAATTGTTCATTCTAATTAAGAAACTCTGATGAATTGAAAATCCTTTTTGATATTACTTAGCAATAGTGTTTTTATTTTTGACGGACCAAATCACATGCATCTCTTTGATTAGAATTATGATTTGGTTGAATAGACATGCCCACTCTTCAGTAATTATTTGATTGTTGATCTCCTTAGATAATAATAAATGTTGTTCACTCTTGCAAATAAGCGATTTTTTAATGAGCTTTGAATCTTTAGCCAGTCAGTCACGGCAATTCGAGAGAAATTCAATAGTTTATTAACATCTGATAGTAATCAAAGCTTTAAAAGCGATGAAGGAAAAACGAATAATTTAATATGATTGTTCTATGTCATGCTTTAAGAGTACAATTTGTCAGGTTAATGGATCTATTTCTGAAATTAAATAATAGTTCAGGTGAGTTGAAATAACAAAAGTTAAATTTCTTGATCAACTTTCTGAGTTTTTTAATGCAGGCAATTCATTAATACTGATTAGTTGATTGTTGATACAACACTGACTGTGGCTTTTTTATTTATTATTTTGCTCAAGTCTGAGTCGTTGGACTTCATACTTGATGTTGATGCAATGCAAGTGATAACAATGGTATAAGTTAAAGGCTCCACAAAAACCATTAATGTCGAAAGTTTCTCCCAGCAAAAAAGGATAAGTCGCGACATGAAAAAATTGACGTAAGATAAATTAGCATAAAGTAATAAAATGATTATAGCTTTCTTATGGAAACGTTTCAAAAGTTCCGATTTCATTGAAGATGAGTGAATTGTCCTACTAAGCTTAGTGACGAATAATGGAAAATCGGGTTGTTAAAAAGGTCGGCAGATTCTTTCTGTGAGACTGGAATAAACGATATTAAACTAAACATGAAAAGATCTTTTCTTCTGTACTACTATACGGTACATAATATTCTGTTCTTCTTGAGCAATTTGAGGTGGCAACTTTGTTACTTACAATTTACAAACACGTGTTTGTAATTCTTCCCTTTACAAAGAGTTTCAGTTTCATCTATTGATACTTTCAAAGCAAATTTTTTTGAAATGCTTGTTCAACTACCGACTAAAATTTTCTGTCAAATTTACCTGAATCGGTTGATGTTTCTAAAGGGAAGTCTGTTGTAACTCTCGTATCATTCTTTTCTTTCTATTCATACACGCTTGTTTTTGTCATTTTCTTTAACTTCCGGCTGTGTACTTACCAATTCGTTGTTATTTGGAAGATTAGAGTTATCAAAACTAATTTAGCTTTATGCTAGATTATAATGAATAATACTTCTAAATGAATAAAACGCCACTCGGCTCGGCACTCCCACTCATCTAGGTACATTTACTCGGATATCTCAAAATCTCAACTCGCATGTCTATTGTCTACTATAAACAGATATGAACTATAGATATGCAGTGGAATTTTTACTATATTGCCATTCAGTTTATATTTAGTCAATAATATTTGCAATATTGCAAGGTTAAATTAAGAATGAAAGCGAATTTTGTTTCAGATATAATCAATTAATATGCAAACAATTCTGACATTTTATAAATTTGCAAACGAGAAAAGATTCAAAACGTAAGAACTGTAATATGCTTGGTAAATATGTCCCAATCTATAAATATCCATCCTTTGTAAAAATAAGAAATCAATGATTTCAAAAAACAGTTTAAGAGAAGGAACAATATTTCACAACTGAAGTAGGTCATCAAACTGTGGTAAGACAGGAAATTATCCAGTTGCACAGAGTGATTATTCATGGTAACATACACGTATAGCGTGACGATCAAGGAGGTCAAGCCGTTGTCCAAATTGAATGCTTTGAAGGCTGGAATGGGTGGTAGTTGAACGAATCATTTGAATTGAAAACATACCTCCACATTCCTAAAAAATAAACTTCTTGTTTTCTCCACATTCAGACTTTCAAAATCCAGTCAAAAATAAGACAAGCATTAAAATTGAAAGTCTTCTGGATAGCTTAACGAAGTATTGATAACAAAGACACGAGGACGCGACGCTGGCCAATGGTGTCAAGTTTCCTTCGCTTGGAATTTCAAACTCCCGACTTTTGCATGACACACTTTCTGCTATGGCTATTGTATAATAAACCTCGTACATCGTAAATTATAAACGAGGGTTGGCAAACACAGAGATCATTATGACCTTTAAACTCTATCTTATCACATTATACATCATATTATGTAATGAATGATAAATGGAACGAAGTAGCTGGAAAATATAAAAACGGAGCTTTTTAAATATGACTTGACATTCAGATATGAATTCATTTTTATCATCCATAATTTTTCTTTGAAAGAACTGGCTCCATTATCAAAAATATTGTACGTTCTATACCATTTAAATTCAGGGCTGGTTAACGCCTTTTACTATTCAACTCGGCATATTTTCTTTTAGACTTTTATGTTTGCAAGCCCTACAAATATATTCCTTGGGCACACACATTCACATCGGTACTAATAAGTAAGTACAAACGACTACTATTATAGCTTGTAGATCAAGTCATTGAAATGTTGTTCGCACCCTGCAACTCATTATATTATTGCACGTCCCATTTCATCTAAATTGCCCGACTCCGTGAGGCTCGCGACAAAAAGAAACGGCAGATGCTGTGTGTTACAACAGAGAAATTAATATAAATCATATCCGACCTCTATAATATTATTACTAAAAGTTGATTGTGGATATCAATGAAAACTCTAACTCTACGTTTAAAAAATTTGGTTAAGGCAACACATATTTTTAGGTGCAAATGTAAACCCTTGATTCAAAACGTGAAATACAAAATATTTCAAAAGAAATTACATGGATTTCAGATTTCAACTCATGTACCCGGCTTATAAACTCCAAGTGGCTATTAAAGATGAGAAGCATAATAATGACAATATAGCTAATACTGTGGTTGTCCCATGGAAATCTTCCCATTTCTGTTTTTTTTTATTTTTTATTTTAATACATATTTTGTTCCGAATACTTCACCTATTCATCCATTCATGAGCGATAGTCTGAAAACATAAAACACGAGTCATGAATTCATGAATGATGTGCATCCTTCGTTTCTGTGTGTAGTTGTAGAGCATTCAGAGTTTTCAGAGAGTGGCTTTACAGAGATTGGAGACTTGCTTCACTATCAAACCGTATTAGAAAGGTATTCATAAACACACTTTGTCATAAACGCTCATATTAAATAAATTTTATGAGCAATTTAACATATTTTAGTTTGACGTAAGTTCTTTGCTGGAAAACTACCTTTATGAATTGATACAAGTAAATCTACAAAACGGACAAAATCCAATGCCACAAGTCTAACCAAAATTTTGTTATTTCTCTGCATTGAGAGAATTACAGATGGATGGATTTTTTGCCTCAAAGTTATGCATTTAGATTCATCCAACCAAAAACCAGCACGGTTCTTTCCTTTTATAAACGTAATTACATTGTATTCTCCACCAAATGAATTATCTCTACCGTCTTGTCCTTTCACTTGTAGGACTATTGGGATGAAATAATGAATTTGCAACCTTTCCAGATATGTGATATAAAGGATGTCATTTATAATCAAAATCAGTAAGTTTGAGTTATTGGGTAGTGAAAGGTAACAAAACAGCCTCATGCAGACAATAAAGGTTACCAAAGGTTGTGAAATATGAAATGATTATTAAATTTGGATGAGTGATTTCCATTATTAAAGCAAGAATTATTTAAGAGAATGACGATATATTAGATACCGCACCACCGCAGACACGATCTATTGGGTGTGTAATTTCACTCATATTGCGGATTCACTAACCCAGTATTCAAATGACTAATTCAGTAGATTAATTCCGAATCAGTGGGAATTGGAGAATATTCCACCCTGTTACACATACCCTTCCCCTCGATAGATTGGATGGATGGTTAAGTTAGGAACAAGTCGATTGCAGTTGAAACTACGGATGAACTTAACTTCATGTCAATAAAAATATAGATTCAAAATAACTCAATCAACTTTAATTCAATGGGACAGCTCATTTTCTTCATAAATTATAAATATTTTTTCCAAAAACCCAAAATGTTACGATAACATCTGAATATTCGAAAAGAAATCGTTGTTTTGGCTTTGAGTAAACACATTTTCAGAGATTAAATGAAATTTTGAAACTCTATAAACTATTCAAAACATGATCACGCTATAGATTGTCGCATAACCATCATCAAAAATGTATCCGTTGCTCAGCCGAAATCAGATGAATTTGAAATTTATAGCAGTACCGAACAAGCAAAAAAAGATTGATTTGCATTAGATGCACATGCGAGTTTAAATTACATATATATTTGATGATCGTGTACAATTTTTTCATATTGGAAACCCAACCAAGGATAAAAACAATATAATAGCCGAAAATAATTGTTTTAATCATTTAAGGGAAATAATTTTCTTTCTGTAGCTTTATTTAACTGTAAAAACAGATGCACTAAATGTACAAAAATATAAAAGAGTATAAAGCCAAATGTCTCCAGAGTTTCGTATGACTATTAATTACCCGCTGTATAT